>JBBPLB010000434.1:0-10898 GCA_038089595.1 Bothia castanella
CAGACACTCCCCATTATACAAGCTTGGGATAGATCTTTTTATTGTCCACCAGAGCTACCCGAACCTCCCGTACCATTACCCCCTCTTTCTCTCGGACGCGTTTTCATGGGTCTGTCGCGGCTCTTCAAACATCTCTATGGCATATCGTTGCGGCCGGCAGGAGTGACCTCTGGAGAGGTCTGGCATTCTGATGTCCACAAACTCGAGGTAGTAGACGAGGATTCTGGCGTCATCGGTTGGATATACGCCGACCTTTTTGCTCGAAACGGGAAGTCGTGCGGCGCAGCTCACTACACGGTCCGCTGTTCCCGACGGACGGACGATGACGATGAAAGTGGTGATCTCACTATCGAAGGTACCAAGGAGTTTGTTGCTCCTTCACGAAATTTCGAGGCTGTCAAGCGGCACAAACTGCGCGGAATGCGCGGAGAGTACCAGCTCCCTCTAGTCGTCCTCTTATGCGAATTCACTCGCCCAACGATTGCTCGGGGGCCTACATTCCTAGAATGGCACGAGGTCCAGACCCTATTTCACGAAATGGGCCATGCCATGCATTGTAGGCCATTTCGCCACATGTCTATCACCGGTGGCGCGCTAATGACGATGCTGTAGCCATGATCGGTCGAACAGAGTATCACAACGTTGCCGGCACCCGCTGCGCAACGGATTTCGTGGAGTTGCCCTCCATCCTCATGGAATACTTTCTCAACTCGCCCAAGGTCCTCTCCCTCTTCGAGGCGGACGGTTCCTCGATCTCGAGTCAGACCGGCAACCACCACCAAGACCCGTGCACGTTTATCGACACGCACGGCACCATCTTGCTCTCTGTACTCGATCAGATGTATCACTCTTCCACCGTGCTCGAGCCAGGGTTCAATTCGACGGCTACCCTGGCGAGCCTGTACAACACGCGCGGCCTTATTCCTCACGCACCAGGCACGTCTTTCCAGACGCAGTTTGGCCACTTGTATGGGTACGGGGCGACGTACTACTCCTATTTGTTTGACCGCGCAATCGCGTCGCATGTGTGGCGAAACGTCTTCTCGGCCGAACCACTGAACCGTGAATTGGGAGAAAGGTATAAATCCGAAATTCTACGGTACGGTGGTGGCAAGGACCCTTGGCAGATGCTTGGTGCATTGTTGGACGCGCCACATCTTCAGGTGGGCGACGAGGAGGCGATGCGGGAAGTAGGCAGATGGAGAGTAGAGGATGGGCCCGTGTCAGAGCGACACTAGTTTGTTACATTCTTGAGTCTGTGACCTTGCTGTGTTGGCACCCGTACCTTTAATGTCATTGATATTCCAAGGAACAGAGGTAAAGAGCAATTACAGAGAGGGCGGTTTCGATGACTTAAAAGGAGTGTATGCGAGTGTGAACACAATTCGTACAAGTGCAAGGGAGATGAGAAGAAAAATACATATGTGAATAATGATACGTTAACGTAATGTAGTGGATATTCATCTGGGTGAACCGTCAATACATTTATCTGGATAGATGACGTGTCAGTACTCACACTACGACACCTTCCGATTGCAACTCTCGCTCCAACTGTCGAACCGCTTCTTGCATGGCATGCAGTTGGTTAAGTTTTACTTGTTTCAATGCGAAATCGCCTTGAGAGTTAATAGAGGAAATAAGTTGAGGTAACTGTAGCATAGAGATATCGATCTCTGGTAGAAGTTCAGAGTCGGTGGGGTATTGAGGAAATGCGGGGTAGATGGTAGCTTGGTAGCTTTCTGTACCATCAATGAGTGATGTCCAATCTATATTGGTATGCGTAGCGTTGGGTATCGGTGTATCAAAAGATACTGGGGGGGAGGTTCCAATAATATCGAATGGAGGTACGCTCTCGGGAGGAGTGACGAATGTATGACCACCCATAGATCGTAGCAAGTCATCAAGGTCGGATAAGTCAGTTGGTGCAGATATCTGAGTATCCGCCGTTGCTAGAGATTCCAAAACATCAGTTACAGCGTAGCATATGTGGAGACAGATACTCACAAGCAGGCGGACATTTCGATACGTGTTTCGGAATGCCAGGAATATTGTAATCTTTGAACAGCTCCACTTCCCACGACGTAGAGAAATCTGGCTCGGTGGCGTCAACCGGAGGTGGAATGGCGAACAAAGTGTCAAAGTTGGTATTGAACCAATCATCAATGGAATATTCAATTTCCGTGTTGGAGCGAGGCAGAGGATCCGATATAATGTGAGGGCGGGGACCAGCCATTGAGTCACGCGGACGTTTCGTCAGCCTGGTGGCGTCCGCGTCAGAAAGCCGTCGCTTGCGGGACGGTAACACTTTAATAGTCTTGGGTTGTGTGGAATGCACTATGGAAGGGTCTGGCGAATCATGGTCGGATGGTTCGTCAATGCTATCTGTGCTTGAGGGTGGAGAAGGGAGGTATGTCCGAGATGGCACGGAAGCGCTATGAACAAGAAACCGTGAGCGCCGGATTGGGGCGAGAACCAGAAAACATACCGTAAACGTTTCATGGGCCGCCTAGCACTGGAGGAAGGTCGGTCAAGTGGTTCTATAGATGACCGGCGGCGCTTGGAGCCAGCAATTACTGGAGGAACAACATCCTCCTCTTCTTCGCTCTCATCCGCTAAGGAGTCGTCGAGTGTGGGTACTGGGGTGGTTGGTAGGGATGGTTCAGGGGAGGGATACGAATCTTGAATCGTCTGCACATTCCTTCTGTTAGCCAGATGACAAGTTCTTTGTGTTTCAATCACCCGCACCTTTGTGAGGTTTATTTGCTCGACTTGGCGCGATTTTCCTTCAACAGGTTTCTTGTCTTTCTCCGTTATATCCTTTACAATAGCGTCCGCCAAGGTACTCCTGGTGAAAGTGGATGAATAGAGGCTCTCTGTTGCCACCTTCATTGTGACAAAGGAGTGCCTGAGCTCAGGAGACAGTGGGCGCTGCGGATCCTCCTCCACCAATGCGCGATAAGCCGCGTCGATCATATCGGCCCTACAGTTGGAGAAATGCTCGCGACACAGAGTCGTCCAACCGATCCGCCGACGAATATTGACGAACCAAGTGTTGATAGAAGAAACCTGGCAGGGTGAAGCAGCTGCGATCCGAGCCTTGACTTCCGCGGAGGGGTAAGGATTATGCAGGTTATCCAGCAACCATAGGTATGCGGTGGCGACAAACGGAGAAGACGAGCCTTCTACATTGGGAGTTGCCACGTTGGAACATGTAGGGAGGGGAGGAGAGCCAAAGGTACTGCGCAAGTTCAACTGCACGTTGATGTCCAGTGCTGCCATTTGATGAAACACGGCATCGCAATCGCTTTGTAATTGGGCCGAAGAAAGCTCTTCGTCGCGCTTTATATCAAGAAAGCAACTAGCGATCCTCGAAACTCGAGTGGCAACCATGTGGGCGAGGGATAACGTTTCGTGGCCAACGTCCCCATTTCGCGATGCAGTGGATACTTCGCCTACTAGCGTAGACCACGTCTGATAGAATGAAGCAAGCATTCGCGTGTCATCTAGCAGGGAAGTTAGTAAATCATTCTCTGCGACGTGCAACCTTTGTATCAAGTCGGCGTCGTGCATGACTGTCGTCTGAGAGTTTAGAGTGAGTAACACTCAGCTTGAAGCTTAGAGGCTGGCGTTGTTTACTGAGACAATGCGGACATTGAATCTGATTACGTAAACAAAAAGAATCCATCAATTACCTGTACCAAAGTCTCCTTTCTTTCGTTTGCCTACTCAGTGCTATCGTCCTTTTGATTCATTTACCCAATTTCTCAATGGGTCTCAACTCAGAGGACGCATATACTACCGAACTGCAGACTATTTTACGCATCGCGCACGCTATAAGAGAAGCAACCGCAATCTCTTGCCCATCTAGCCTGAATTCTCTCGCTAACAAGAATGCTGCCGTTGTAATCGACCCAATAGCCAGTCCACAACCACTCTTACCCTTCCTTCTCGAGGCTGGAATTGCTCCTGAAATTGCTTCCGCGGCCAGCCAAATATACCAGCGGAGAGCAGAAGAGCTCAAACAACATATTCAGGAGTCCATCGCTGCAACATGTCGCAAAGCGGCAGAATTCCCCGCATCCGCACACAGATCGGCCCCCGAGTCATTGATGAAGAAGGTTGTGCCTATCTTTACAGACACCTACTTTCGCTGCCTAGAGGAATGGAAAGAAGAGATTATTCGACGTTTCAAGGAGGCGCCGCGGCTGCCTGTCAAGGTGGCTTCAAGAAACTCCCGTACCTTTAACCAGGTTTAGTGTTCCTATCATACTTCCATAACTTCTCCTCATACTCGCTGCAGGAATACGTTCCACTATTGGAACACTTTTTCGAGCAAAACCCGTTCCCAACACATGCAGACAAGTTGTTCCTCGCCAAAAAGTCAAATATGGAATACAGACAGATTCATGTATGGGTGAGAACCCTTTAATTTAATTTTCTTCGCGCTGTTGATTGACTTTCACCCTATCCAGTTTCAAAACCGCCGTAATCGCACCAGAAAAGAGGGCAAAACGTTGACAAAGAAGCCGATGTACGAGGGGGCAATGAAAGCGTTGGGAAAACTATACGGGCGTACGAGGGACCATATGATCGACTCTAATTTTCAGGCTGGCCAGTCGGCTTCATCGGAGGGAATAATGCCAGTAAGTTGTCTCGTTCAGCATGTCAAACTACTCTCAAATTTTCGTAGACAAAAGTCAGATGGATTAACAAATCGAAGGATGCTTTTGCATCATCTTCGCCACCTCATGCCTTTCCGTCGCCGTATCCGCCAACCTGCAATTATGACCCGTTCCCCTGCAAAAGCGGCCCCGTCCATTTCAGAAAGCCAGAATGGAGGCGCGTCTCGTGTGCGAGGACTTCGGCTCCTCTCTCGATCAGCATCGACAACTTAATCGAGAGGCTTTCACGTTTGAATGTTCGAGATGAAACCCGCTCTAAGGGATCCCCCAAGCAGCAATCACATCTTGGATCACATGCCGCGACCGTTGCCATTACTGTTGTACCGTCTCGTGCACCTCATCCGTCCCTGATAGTTTGCAAATATTACCGGCCAACGAACATCGTTCAGCTTCATCCATCGGTCCGCGCACCTGCCTCCCGTTTGAAAGTTTTCGAAAGTCCCAGCCCTACCTCAAAACCTGTTACACTGGTACCTCCCTTGGTTGCAGACAACAAGACTAAGCTTTCGAAGAAGCGAAGGACTGCCCCGTTACCGCAACGTTTTCCTGGTCGAATGCGGAACACTAGCCGAGATACCTCACTGTCAGAGAGCTCCTCGACGTCTTCCTCCTCACCTGGCTTGTTCTCTGAGGGCCGTGGCTACTCATTTTCGAGCACCAATTCATTGTTTACACCATCGAGTATCCCGGAATTACCCTGCTCGCTCCAGTCATCATGTCGCTCGCCCTTTGTCAATCCAATTCATCTCCATAATTTAGGAGATATGGTGGCGACCTCGCCACCGTCCATTTGGTGACCACACGAGCTCTTTGCTGTCGATCTCAGCACGGTAAATGCTTCCTACCGCGTTTCCGCTTGTCATCCATTGCAGCTCCGACTGCCTGGGGAGTTGACTGAAACACGAGAGGTACGCGCAACACGCAAATTTCAGCGGAAACGCGAAGCATTGGACCATTCATGATGGCTGCCGCCTACCTTGGCTCCAGTACGAGTAATCTGTGGCACCCTTGGCCATGCATGGAAGTAGGGCTTGCGTGTTGCTTGCCTCTGCGTCCTTGTTCGGGCATGCTTGTATAACCTGAGCTTCATTTCACTTTTGGTGACGCGGTTCATGTTTTTATGCCTCTTGATACCCACCACGCGAAATCTATGTACAGTATGCATTCACACTGGAATAGTCGTGTCTCGAATACCCAATGTATTGATTTGTAGAATCAAGTACCTCGTTTAAACATTGCACCAGCGTGTGCTCCCCCAGATCGTCCATCAGACATAGTTAGGTAATTTGTAATTAGATATGGCACTTCATCACAGCACATGACTCGAATGTTAAAGGAAAGTTAAGTGACGACGATAGAATACAGTGTAACGATTGAAATAGGTATAGTAATAACGATATGCGATACAAGGTGTTTGTCATCTGTCTGTTGCAAGATTAACATATGACAGCGTGACAATGGCTCACAGCTTCGACACGACAAGTAGCTTACGAAGTAACCGTAGTCCAAACCTGAGGAAGTTGTAGAATAGAGAGATCTATCTCCGGGAGAGCAGAGTCGACATAGGATTGAGGAAATATGGGGTCGCTAAAAGGTCTTCATGGAGTGCAGACCAATCGATGGACTGTGGATCCAGCAATAGCGACAGGCGTTGGGGTACAGGATCAGGTATGGGTGTTGTTGTGGGCGGTTGCATTATCTCCGGAGGGGCGACAAAACCTCCACTTTCAAGAGATTGCAGAAGGTCGTCGAGGGCGGTCAAATCAACAGAGGAAGAGGTTTGGTTGTCTTGAACGGCTAGCAAAATCAAGCGTTAGCCTCATCTTCGGAAGGGAGATTCAAACTCACGAGGGATAAGCCCCTTCTGTGGATTGTCGGGTATACTGTAGTTGTTGAATAACTCAACTTTTCACTGCGTCGAAAGGTCAGGTTTGGCAACGTCGACTGGCGGTGGGAGGGCGAATAGAGCATCGAAGTTTGTTCTAGACCGTCATCGACGGAATATTCACTTTCTACACTGGAAAGTGGAAGAGGATCTGAAACAGTATGGAGGCGCAGTCCACCATCGAATCTCGAGGGCGTTTTGGTAAACTAATTGCATCCGCATCGGATAGGCGTCGTTTGCGCGTTTCAGACGTTGTAAAACTCTGGGTGATTCGAATAGACCACGGCATCTGGTCACGAGAAACATTTTCTAATGAGTCCTCTTTCCTCGTCGACGGGGATGGCAGACGACCATGAAGTGACGAAGAAGAAAAGCTTGGTAGGACGAACAAAAGATTAGGTAATGCACAAGACAGTGGGCAGCAACGTACCGTGGAGGCTTTACGGACAGAGTGGGCAGAAACTAGCGGTGTGGGCTGGCTCTGAAAGTGACAGACGCCGCTTGCGACCGGCTAACATTGGAGATATTTTCTTTATCTTCACTCTCGTCCGTGAGAGTCACGTCGAGTTCTGGCACTGGTGATGAGAAATGCTAGAGGTTGGGTGATTGACAGGGGATCTGCGTCGACAAGTTTTGCAGCAACGATATACCCCGTATACACCTCGCACTCGGTCAGGCACTCTGATGTTCTGGTCTCCCTGCGCCTGTCGTCCCTTTTCAATGTTTGTCTTCTGGCATGGCCTTTACAACGACATCGAGATCGCCAGCAAGAGCACTCTTCGCAAATGAAGCATAGAGCCCTGCTGCCGCAACTTTCATGGCCACGAAAGCATGGATAATTTCGGAGCCTAGCTGGTCATTAGAATCCCCCTTTACTAGCACGCGGTAGGCAGCATCCACAGCGTCCGCTCGGCAATGATCGAAAGAATCGAGACACAACGCTGTCCGACCCATTCGCTGTCGTGCATTAGCGAACCATGAGCAGACCATGGAGACGACTATCGATGTCTCCGGAAGATGATGCTTGAGATATCTCGTCCAACGGCGAAGTCGAAAGCCACGAGCTCCCTGTCTCCTGTCAGCGTCGCAGACAAAAGATCTGAGGCTCGGCGCGCGAGAGTTTTCCGAGTAGTTTGGCGTCCATAATCGAGGGTAGAGTTAAGCAAGTAATAGGTGCACGCAACCATCGTCATTACATGTACATACTCCCTCAGTCTTCCGAGGACAATGCGGACTTCAAATTGACTTCGAAAGCGGGCTCGTGCTTGGTCAGGCCAACGCTGGCCGAATGCAACTACAGTATGGCATTTCACGAATACTCCTTAAAGGCTGAAACTCTTTGAAGACGCTAGTGCGTACGCTTGCTGTG
Organism: Bothia castanella; assembly: GCA_038089595.1. Classification (NCBI taxonomy): domain Eukaryota; kingdom Fungi; phylum Basidiomycota; class Agaricomycetes; order Boletales; family Boletaceae; genus Bothia; species Bothia castanella. The sequence continues at coordinate 7,937 of JBBPLB010000434.1, forward strand.
CTATAACGATCGAGTTTAAAATGACTGGATGACTAAGCACAATGGGATTTCTCCCAAACATGACCAAATACTTTGCTGCAGCAACAGCACATAAGTAGGCAATCTTCGCCTCACAAACTGTCCCTTGCATCCAACGTCATGACCGTCGCTTCCAGCCCTTCAACATCCAGCAACATTGCCTGCGACACTCAGCATTTTAACCAAAATCCTATTGCACAATCTCAATACCCAGCCTACCAGGTGTCCGTAATACCGCGAACTTGCTTACCGGATCCCCCCTCCTTATACCCCTCCCTTATTGCTATCGGAGCGGAAGAAAGAGTTGCAAGACAAATGGACCGAGCTTACATCGCTCGTGCTCTGGAATTTCGGATGCACTTCGAAAAATACATTAACAATGCATTCACTGATTTCACTTTCCCTCGCGATTGGGAAAAGCGGATCTTGGATACGTTTGCAAACCTATACTTGACGAAAGTCAAGTCCTGGATAGAAGATGGTGTGGCTGTATATAAAAACAGCCGGAAACCAGCGAAACAGGCAGTCAGCGAGGATGGACTCTCAAGGAGTACTAATCTCCGGCGAGCCTTCAATACAGTTCGTCCTATCTTTATTTTACCGCCCCGAAGCTCATGGGTTGTCAATATAGGATTATGTTCCCTTTCTGGAACACTTTTTTGACGAAAACCCACTTCCATCCCATGCGGACAAGGTCTTTCTCGCAAGGAAGTCTGGCATGACATACCGACAGATCCATGTTTGGGTACGTATGATGTTGATTGACGGAAATCTATTCACGCTTTGCAGTTCCAGAATCGAAGAAATCGCACAAAGAAACCAAACGGGACTTGGAGGAAAAAACCTACTTGTGAAGGCGCAACTCTTCCGCTGATTGATCTACGCGAGCGTATGGGAAAGCATACTATTCACAATGTCCAAAGCCCTTCTCTGCCCCTCGAAGCTCACCGCTCGAGCCACTCGAACCAGCTGAAATCGGTGCAAGAGGTACGTGGCTCCATGCAGTCAGAGTCCCTCCAATATACTCAAGAATCCAAAGAAGCGTTCTTCCGAAACATTGCCGCGCCGTATGTCACCCCCAGCGAAAGATGACAACGTACTCGATAGGTGTACTGCACCACCACATGCTTTCCCGTCTCCATACCCTCCAGTTTGTGCTTATGAACCGTTTCCTCTCGAATCGCGAGGTCAAATGTTCGCAGCATTTCAGTGGAGGAGACGTCCCAATCACAACACGCCTTCGCAGTTTCTCAAGACCGACGTAAACGATCTAGTGGATCGATTCGCTCTCCTTAGCGTAAGGGATGTCTATTGCAAGCGATCTCAAAGACATTGTGGGGGGATACAAGCCTCACTTGCTGCCACATGCTTCATCACTATCACGCCCCCTCCGGCACCACATCCATCCCTGATTAAGCCAACGAAGGTCGTGTCTTCGCTCGCACGCTGGTCACCGCTCCCCATCGTTCGGGTCTCGCATTCCACTTCACATATCTTCGTCAGGTCCACGGCATCACCCGTTCGTATTTTGCCACCCTCCCACTCAGAAAATGTGATTCCCTCTCGGCGCAAGGTTTCTCCTCTACCCAAACGGTGCCCTCCTTATCCACCTCTCCCTTGTCGCAATGTGACACCCGCTACATCGGATGTATCCTCTTCCACACCGTCGCCTTACTCCTCCCTCCGTTCCTTGTCGGACTCTTTCGGTTTCGGAACGGAGAGATTGTCTCCAGCACCGTCTCCTGGTCCACTGACCCCACAATTGTCATCACCTGAGCCACAAACTTGTCCAGCTGCTCAGGAAGTCCCTTAAAGTCCATAGACTTCTTCATCGATGTCCTTACGATTCTCATACTGGACCATGAGCCAACCGATGTAACCGCACAGGTGATGCATCTGGCTGCTGCGGGCTTCTGTGACTTTTCGCTGGCTTGGGCCTCGTGGCACAGCGACCTTCGAGAGCTGGATATGATTGTCCGACGGGCTACACGCGCAAGCCAGACTGCCATGAGATTTGCTCTGCATAAGTTCGGCCTCCTCTCCTCTACTGGTTGCCTAGAACGCACTATTTGTAGCCGTTGCTTGGTTTTCCATTTACCGCAGACCCATCCACCCTTGGTACTCCAGAACAAGCATGACAGTGGGCACACAACTTTGTGTCATTTACTAACTCGATACTTTCTTGATACTCACCGTTATGAGACATCTCTCATGCTCTTCTTGATCCGTACTAGCGTACTACCAAACTTTAGATATGATATTTTAGTTTCCATTTCAGGGTCAGTACTTGTAAAGTCGTTCGACTTGTTCATGCTAGCTTCACTTTTACAAAAGATGTATACATTGGATATCAGAACAACATGTCACCCAAATCGGCTCTTGAACAGCTACGAGGGATCTATCAAAATAAGGGATGCAGAAGGGGTGATTCACGCTTACCGTTTTGCCAAATTCGAGCATGCTGAGTCCCTCGCTGTTCGATCTCCCAATGAAGTAACCCCATGAGGAAGTGAGAGTAGTGCAAGTGTCGCGTCGAGTCTTGTACAGATCAAGTGCTTATTCACTGCGAGTACAAATATGGACAAATATCTCATTGTTCCTGTTCCCCGAAAACGGTCACAACGTGTTTGAGTTTGATGCACCGCGATAAACATTCGGGTGTCCTATGGACGAGATCACTTCCAACCAAGATCCGTTTCAACTTAGAGTTACCAGCTACTCCCACAAGAATAGTATACATTGAATATCAAGACATGTCAGGCAAATCGACTCTTGAGCAACTGCACGGAACACGTCAAGGCATGGAACAACAAAAGCAGCGGTGCGTGCTTACCGCTCCACCAACTTCGAGCATGTTGAGTCCTCCGCTATTCGATCCCCCAATGAAGCCCGAAAGTTGCTTCTGCGCCACAAGCTTTGCAAGCGTCATCGCAGCGCCATTCAT
>JBBPLB010000436.1:0-10829 GCA_038089595.1 Bothia castanella
CAATGCGACATGCCATGCTTCCTTGGGGAGATGCAAAGCGGGGATCATACACCGTGCATCATGAATGCCCCCGACATCCCTGATGCAACCGAAACCTGGTGATGCAAACATCCGCATAAATCGCGCTTATCACGTTCCTGGCGGAAACAACATACGCCCGGCAGCTCATGAAGACCATCTTGGGTACCAGCGGTGGGTCTCCGTCGCTTTAAAAGCGGTCGATCATGTCGACCCGCATTAATGCATACCTTACCAGTGCGAGTCGTTTTCTCATAAGCAGCCGATTCCATTATTTCGAGCGAAGCTCACTCGCAACCACACCTGCGTGGATGATAGGCTAGTGACTCCCTGCAATAGCAAATTCCCGCTATGAGCTTGTATATCTTGTCAATTCTCCTCCGAGCCTGGTGTATTAGCCGCGCCTTGCGTTTTCACTGCAAGGACCTCGAGGGATAAATACTCTGATCTCGCACGCGCCTTCATTCGGAGCATATAGAAAACGGATATGTTTGATGTAGGATTGTAGGGCCCTGAGCCTGAGGGATCGCATCTCGGTGTTCGTACTCTCAGACCTGGGCCCCTCCTGCAGTCTGCAGAGAAGCCTGCCCCTTACCACTCCCCTTCACACCCTCTTTTTTTTCGCCAGCACCGCTGACATCGCGAAATTCCCCGGGGCCGAGCCACCGGACAGCTCTGTCCTGCTTGAATGTCGGTCTGGTCACTAACCCGGTGCAGGTCGCCATGTTATAACTTGTTCAATAGCAGTATTCCGACCAGCTGACTTCGAACAGCTACTAGCTGTGAGACAATCACAATATTCAGTTGATCCCAGTGTTGATGAGTGCATTATATGATAGGTCAAATACAGCGGTTGATCGTGCTCGAGCTCTCGTAGACAAACTGCATCAGGGTTACTGAGTGTATTATATGATCTGAACATAACGACGAAAGCGAGGACAGGGGTCTACAACAACTCGTTTTTCTGTCATATCCAATTCAGAGTCAATGTGGTAGGACTGTTAGCCTCGGGGAGGAACTCAGACCCGATCAAACCGCTCCGTGCCCAAACATCCACGACGAATTGGCCCCACAGGACGAACCAAGAAAACATCCACAACCAACCAAGGATTCCACCAACACGTCTCCCTGTAGCTCGCTTCCAAGCATGCTCCATCATCATCCCCACACCATGCATGAGGAAAAATCCCACTACTGAGACTGTGTCTGTGCCCCGACGCATTCCCCGCATGCCGACGTCATGCAGAGCGCCCGAGACAGCGAAAGCACCCATGATTGCCCCGGCTCGTCCAAGGTATCTTTCAAAGGGCCGACTCCCCACCACCATAAAGGACTCACGAAAGAGTTGGTGCCACCTTCGACCCCAGAAACTAGTGAGCGAAGTTGAGAACCAAGGGAAGTCGAAAAGAGGGGGCCACTGCGATGGGTATTGTTGGAATAGGAGCGTGAACAGGACCGCGTGAAGCTGGTAGACTGCCTCGATGATAGCATATGCAGTGAATCCGGAAAGCAGCGTGACGATAGATGATTTCATGTACCGTGCCAGTGGAGGTAGCGATAAATCAAAGATAGTGCCACCCTTTGGTGTTCCAAACGTGTCGGGTCCAAACGAGTGGATGAATTTGCACGAGGCGTCGAATATGAGAGCCAAGAAGAAGAACCGACAAAGCGAAAGCAAGAAAAATAACAATCTAGATTTCAGTTGGATGTACGGCGTCGGGATGTACATCTTCGGAGGTCCATTCCATCCAATTCCCCGGAGATTCGTGGTGAGATCCCAGGCATTCCACACCGCGGAGGAAACGGAGACGGCATGCTCAATGGGGGTATTTTCGTTATGACCATCGGTTATGCCGTGTTCTAATTCGGAGACTGGTAGTCTTGTGTAAGGCCGCTTTGCAAATGCCCATGCCGTGCTTCGCATTGCGATAGTGAACATGGCTAGCTGAATTGGCGAGTTGGATTCTGAACAACTCGGAGGGTTTGTCACGTACTGCCAGTCCCTGGTTGAGATAAGCGTAACCCGGATAATTCCACGAGAAATCTAGAGACGTATTGGCTCGGAAGGCCAACCAGAACACCGCAGGAAGGAGAGAGGCTCGGTAAAGATCCGTACGCGGTAATTGCACCAGCACGGCCATAACATAGTAGCTGACGACGGCCGGTCCGAATATGGTGGCAAAGGTATATGGCGTCACAACGTCTCGCTCAAAGGTGAATGCATGCTGAAGAACGTCCAGTTGCCTGCGAAAGGGAAATGTTAGACTTGAGCGAGAAGTGAAAAGAAGAAGAATAACCAAGGCATAGGTGGAAACGAGCAGACTTGAGTTGCAATGACCTGCTAGACTGTGCGAGGAACTGAACGAGTGGACACGTCGACGCCTCTAACGAGGCTTGCGCTCTGAATGGAGGAAATGCGCACTCGCAAGATGCTATTTTGCACGTACGTAAGTGACAATGTGGAAAGTACGATATTTGTCTGGAAACGTCCAAGACTCAGGCTTGCTGGAGTTTAGTGAATCTGTCAATTCGAGTGCCTCAGACAGGTGAGCATTTTCTGACTAGTACATATAGCCAGGAGACTCCCTCACCGACTAAGAATATAACAGCGTTAAAATTATCATTGCCTCCAAAACCTACTCCAGGAATTTATACTCTCATCGATCGATCCCACCGAGTCAACGATGAATGCGGGGATCATGAGTCTCGCAGCCCTCGGTCAGGACAGGAGCAAGACTGTCTTCCTTCGTGTCCTAATCCCAGTTGTTCTTCAATCGCTTGCAATCTACTCTGTCTATAGAGCTCTTAGATGGAGCCGAAAAAGCCGACGTGGAACAGGTCAAAGTGCATCGAGCAGTTCTGATATCGAACCAGCACATCAGAAAGACCCAAACAAAGTTCGGGAACCAGGAGGTACGTTGGATTGAAGACGTTTTTCGGGGGTCCTAATAACATGTTGCGTACGGGTGTTCCAATGTATCCGAAAATGACCAAAGTCTGGAACCCTCTCACTTTCGACTACCCAGAGGTAACCCCTTGTCCTTACTCGCTAAAGGATGTGAAGCCCGTGCCCTACCGCCCTTTCAAATGGGGCGAGTACCAGTGAGTTGACTTTCTGTACGGTTATATCGTATGTTGGCATATCTATCACAATGTTCCATACGACGTAGCTGTGCGTTACCTACGATTGAGATTTCTCGTTGCTCATGCTCGATCCGTTTGTTTAGCGTCACGATGGGCATTCGTACCATGCCTTGGACTGAATGGATGGAACTTGACGAGTCTTTCTCGTCCCATCGACGAATTCGCACCTTTCGAGTAAACCACTGCGGGAAAACGGTACTACGCGTCCTTCCCGCTCGCAAAGATGAATCTGTAAAAGTTGTGGGTGGAGCCGAAGCAGGTTCGTAATTCCTGGCAGACCGTCTCCTATTTCTTGTGGTCGTGAAACATGAGTTGCAGTGAAAGAGTTATTGTACGAGCTCGCGGAGTACCTGCCTCAACGGTACCCATCCTCCTTCCATATATCACGTCTCCCAGAGTCGGCATCTATACCAACTATAGGAGGGATACCTTTATCATGGCACGGCAAAATGCCAGTCAAGACAATTGAGGTGGTTGAGACTGGGGAAAAGTACGATCTTAGAATCCTTGAATCAGTGAGTGATGTGGAAATGGGGGAAGAGGCGTTCAGAATCATAAATGGCCTGTAAGTGGAGGAACGCTGTCGTTGCAATCAGTCGCTCACGCCGCTGACTGTTTGGGCAAGGATGCAAGATGACATTGCGATAATGATAGAAGGTAATAGGATAAGCGAATCGTGTCAATCTGTACAGCTCACCGTACTGGTCAAGGCACGGATGGAAAGTACTACTTCCAGGCAGGACTCATTTGTGTTCCAGGTCTGTACGTTACTTTGTGCTGCCTGGTTTCTCCTGAACAAACTTTTCTAGGATTCTGGCGGATGCGTGACAAGATTGGGATGCCGCTAGACGAAATACACCTCTCTGGTGAGGTGCCTCAATGTAAGGGCGTTCTAATTCTGAAGGCATCGTAAACTCCATTAACGACCTACTCATAGTCAAGGAGAAGCTGCAACTCAGTATGAACCGTTTCTTCCAACGTTTGCCTCTCGACAAGCCGGTGATACGGAACAATTATTCGATACAGGTCGTCCCACCGAGAGACCCAGAGACAGGATTGGGTACAGAGGAAACGCTATCTGATATCGATCCCGAGGAGCTCAGTTGGTCGGAAACTCTGAACGGCTCGGAAGACGATTTCACTCACGGGCGGGGTCACGGCACAAGAGATGTTCCATTTATTTCACCTTCGACTCTCCGCCTTAGGAGCGAAAGACAGACCCTGCGTCGACTACCCCGCACGGGTGCCATCGTATTTGGCATACGTACGTATCAATTTAAAGTGGAGGAGCTCGCACGGGAAGGAGGGGTCGCGGCACGCCTGGCAAGCGCAGTAAGGAGTTGGCCCGAAGACGTCGCGTCTTACAAGGGACGGAAGCGGTACCGGGATATCCTTCTCAATTTTTTGGATGAATGCGCAGAAAAGGACGGCATTACTGGCCCAATAGAGAGCATGCTTCCGTTTCCATACTAGGCACAGTAAATTGTGTTTTCGGCGTCGCGTACAGCCCAACTGTTCATTGAGCTACATCATGCTAGGACCGTAGAGTCAAAGCTCCATGCGTCCTGTGCCGTGTATTCTTTCCACAATGGCCTTTACAGTGTATGTAGGTCAAAGCTCGTCCAGGCCACTGCACATTAATTCCCGGGATGGTTCGGGCAATCAGACTTTATTGTTTCCAATCAAAGCACATTTCCACAAACTGCTGGATATGCGTAAAACAAAGGGAACCACAAGCTGTGGTGACCTACGCCATGTCCACCCAGGCCCGTCCGCCACAGCGTATAAGAAGGGCCATGGCCAGCATCGACACTCAGCATTCCCAACCCGATCAAGTCTACATAACTTCACCGATCATACATGTCTTCTGAGCCTGGCACATTCTACGGTCCAAAATGGCCTGTTTCCAACAGGCAACATGGGGAGCGGCGTAGAGTGCCGTTACAACCCGTCGACCTCACCACCTGGCGCGAACCTGGCTATTGGGGTGACCGATTTTACTCGGAAAACAACCCGGTGGATATTGACCAGCCTTGGCCGTACCAGTTCGAGGTACGTACAAAACCTTACTGTGCTCGAATCGGTCTGAAATTTGTCTTTAGAGGGGGGAGAGCGTGTGGGTTCGAAGCGGTACCATCGATCGCAAATGGTTTCCTGGCAAAATAGTGGGTCAGCCGAAACAAGGTCAAGCAAGAAATGTAAGCAAAACTCGTTCACATATCGATTATGTCCTGGGGTTAGCCGTTGACGACGGAATCACAGCACAATGGCCTGTTTTACTGGGTGGAATTCCAACCAGGAAATGCCCGAATTCGCAAGTGGGCCGCTCCGCTGGACGGAGAGCTAAAGCCAGACGATGATAACATCCGCGAGTTGTTGTCTAATGCTGGCCAGGCAGATTAATGAGACTGGGTCTCTTCCCATAGTAGACTTTGAGTCTAAATGACTTGGGACATTGTCTTTGACACATTTGTACACACCTTCCACGTAGGTGATCATGATTGTAAAGGGTCTGATGTATGTAGTACCGAAATGAGGAACGAGCGGTGGCTGTACATTGGTAAAGGCAGTGGCTCCTGTCCGCGTCTCCGCTTGTCATCTGCGTCTTCCATCCAACCTTGCTTCAAAATGACAAAGACATATCTGATGAATAGTTTGGTGGAAAAGGTGACAATCCTCGTTGTCGCGCACCCGTCAACAGCTCACATTCCTGGGTATTCCTAGATGCAGTCCACCGACCAGGACTTCAGGTTCGCAATCAACCCCCTAGACGCGTCAATGTTGTTGATTCTCAAGTCTTCAAACTATAATTACAGGTTCATGGGATTGAATGATCTAATGCTGGAGATCAAGCAGGATCCAAACAGCTTCTTCGGCGATGAGACCACTGAGAACAAGGTTCTCCGCCAAGTGCTCAAGCTCGTCGAAGATACAATCTCTGAAGTCAAGAACCAGGCAGTCAAGTGGTGTGTTCAATGTCCACGCTCTCCGTTATTTTCATCACCCTAAGGATCGCGTCGCACGGTACTCAAGTCTTGGACAACTCATCAAGATTATCAGAGAGAACCAAATGGAACTTGTTGTGGATAGTCTTATTAACTATTCGGTTGGAAAGGACGAGGAGCTGCGAGATATATCCGGGCTTGGTTAGTACCTGCCCTTTATGTGACGCGGTGGGCTTTGACGCCACTGCGTAGCCCTGAAGACGATTACATCGGAACTGCCCCCAGATGGCAAGATCGCTGGCAAGGCATGTGCAAAACTCACGCCAAAGCTACTTGGACAAGTCTCTAACGTAAGATGAACTTGGCTGAACGAAGTCTCCTTTGACGAACCTTTCCTTCAGCCTGACACCCCGCCAGAGACACTACTGGAGACATTATCAACGCTTTCGATCCTGATCACCCGCTTTCCAGCTCACTTCGCCGATCCTTCTTTGTCTCCGCAGCCTCTCACCGCCATCGCTCCTCTCCTGACACATTCGCGTCCCGCAGTAAGGAAGCGTGCCATTTCTACCTTGTCCCAATTCGTCCCTGTCGCTCCCCCAGAGTTATTTTTGACGTTACTTCAGAACAACATTCTACCGTTCCTTGTAGCGAACGCCAGCCTGGAACAACAGAGGACCACAGTGAACCTCGTCTCCGCGATCTTCAGGCAGTCGCCGCAACAGTTGACACCGTCCTTAGGAGATATTGTACCTGGCCTATTACAAGCAGTGAAACGTGACGACGACGAACTGAGGGAGGGATGTTTGCAGGTAGCGTATATACGGTCTAGAACGGTCTGGTTTTTGCTCACATATTGAAGGCTTTGGAGACACTACTACTGAGATCCCCTGGAGAGGCCACGCCATTCGTAGACCCCATGGTACAAATAGGGATCCAGTACATTAAGTATGACCCCGTAAGTTGTATTTAATTCACATCTCGAAACAAATACTAATTTTCACAGAATTACGCCGGCGAGGACGACGGGGAAGATGAAGAGATGGCAGATGCTGACGATGATGACGATGACGATGGAGAGCTTGATCAGTTCGTTAACATTGTGCGCTGTTTGTTTGGCATCTCAATGATTATATCCAGGTACTCTGACGACGAAGATACTTCATACAAGATTCGTCGTTCCGCAACAAAGCTACTATCGGCTGTGATTGTTACTCGTCCGGAATTGCTCGTCTCATTATACAAAAGTGTTTCTCCCGTCCTGATATCACGATTTAACGACAGGGAGGAGACGGTTCGCCTCGAGGTGTGGGCCGCCTATGCCACGCTTCTCAATCAAACAAGTATGTATGGCGGCCTGCCTCAAATTCAAGAAGGGGACTCTACTGTACGCGGAAAGAGGAAGCGTGATAGCGAAGAGCGGATGGATGTCGAGGAAACCCCTTCCACGCTTTTAAGATCCCAAGTCCCTGCGTTGTCAAAAGCGTTGCTCGGTCAGCTAAAGCCGCCGAAGACCGCCCCAGCAACCGTACAGGCCGGTTTCCAGTTACTTTACGCTCTCCTTGGCGTATTGCCAGGGTCGTTGTCCAGTCAGGTCGGACCAATCGTGGCGACATCGAAAAGCATCCTTTCGCAGCCACCAAGTACAACGACATCAACGCTACACTTGACCTGTCTCTCGTTCCTCGCCCTCTTCCTCTCGACCCATGCACCTGCAGTATTTAGTCCTTCACTTCCCACCCTCACCCACGTCCTTCTGAAGTCTCTTCGCGAGCGCCACCCGCGAGTTGCGTCCGAGACCTTCCGGGTGTTCTCTGCGCTCCTAAATACCACACGGTCGGTGAAGAATAATGATTGGCCGGAGCGGGTCTATGATGAAGCCCTGCAACGACTCAGCACGCATGATACGGATGCGGAGGTGCGCAGCTGTGCAGAGGATTGCATAGCCGACCTGTGGATATGTTCCACAGACATGATGAGAACTAAAAGCGGAAGGGAGTGGCAGGCTATATGCCGCTCCACTGGCAATACTGCTGGTGCGGTCAGGGTTGTGACAAAGGTTGCTCGGGACGTTGATATTGGGGATCAGTGGGTCAACTCCTGCTTGGAGTGGATCATGGTTCTCCTGAAGAAGAGTGGACGAGGCGGAAAACCAGAGATTTTCACTGCACTGGACACATTACTCAAAAGGTACATTTCTCCTCCAGCACTCCTGACGGTTAAACAAACATGCAATAGATATCAATCTGGAATACCTGCGGATCTCCCGTTCTCGCTTATTCCTCAGATCAAGCTCTACGTTGGCACCTCAGACATCTCTTTGTTGTCTCAAGCGCTCTCTATTCTTGCACTTCTGCTAGAATTGTCGCCTACCATCACGTTCCCTGTGGTGGAGAAAGAGCTGCTGAGTAATATTTACGAGATCGCACATTCACCCCTGGTTTCGGGTGCGGCTCTGGACTCTCTGCTTGCATTCTTCTCGGCGCTGGTTCAGGCGGACAGGCAAATTGCGACACATGTTGTCCCCAACCTTGTTATCGGGGTTGAAAAGTCTCCCAAGGCGGAAGCGAATCCAATCAACGTCGCCAAGTGCATTGGGCAGGTCGTCAGGAGTTCCCAAGGTGTTGCGGCTGGGACGATTGCAGAGTATTCCAAGGCTGTCAAGGTATGGTCCTTTGTCTTGTTTGTCTTGTCTTATTTGCGACGATCCGAATGCCTGAATGGATAGAAGTCATCGAAAGCCAAGTCATCCACCGTTGTCCTCAGCTTGTTGATCTTGGGAGAGCTAGGTCGCTTTATGTAAGTGTCGCGTTATCTCGAGGATGCATCACCTTTATGTTGTTCAGTGATATGTCCATCCAACATGGCGTGTTCGACAATGCCATCAATCACTTTTCTGCAGAGGAGGAAGAGATTAGGACTGCCGCTGCATTCGCAGCTGGTAAGTACAACGCAGTCGCAGTCAGACACTCTTTCGCTCACTCGCGACAAAGGGAACATCGCGATCGGGAACTTACACTTGTTCCTCCCCGCTATCCTCAAAGTTGCGGAGCAGGACCCATCCAAACGATTGCTATCTCTTCACGCGCTCAAAGAGGTTGGTTACAGGGATTCTCTCAGAGCGAACCGTTCCTGAAGACATCATTCTTCACACAGGTTGTAACACATTGTTCTCACGGACAATTGGAACCGGTCGCGGATGCTATTTGGACTCCTCTCTTCCACAACTCCACATCAGACTCGGAAGAATCAACGCGAAATGTTGCTGCGGCATGCTTGGGCAAACTCACGACCACACATCCATCACGCTACCTCCCCCAGCTCCACGCACGTATACGTGATGAGAGTCCAGCCATACGCGCCACGGTTGTATCAGCAATTCGATACACGTTCGCCGAAAGTTCCCCTTCTTATGACGAACTTCTTGCACCATTGATCATGGATTTCTTGAGTTTGATGAAAGATAATGATTTGGTACGTGATTTTTCATTCGAGTCTGGTGAATATCGTTGACGACTTCTATGCAGACCGTTCGTCGTCTCGCGCTATCCGCGCTAAACTCAGCTGCGCGAACGAAGCCGCATCTTATTCGAGATCACCTCCCAACGCTTCTCCCTACCCTGTATGCCGAGACCAAGGTCAACAACGACCTTATTCGAACCGTACAAATGGGTCCATGGACACACAGAGTCGATGACGGACTTGACGCACGCAAGACCGCTTGGGAGACCCTTTATACACTGGTGGGGTCAACACAGTCACTCTGCACTCGTTACTTATCCGCGTCCCGATAGCTGGACACATGCCTGCACAAACTCGACCTTCCGACTTACCTCACGTACCTCCTTCCTGCGCTCACAGATCCATCGGACGAGATCAAAGTGTTGTCCCATCTGCTCATCTCCCGTCTTTCTTCCCTCACGTTGTGCATCCCTCTTCTCATTGCTCACTTGGATGAGCTCACGCCTGCACTCGAGACGACCATGCGCGGGGCACCCGTTACCAAGGACACCGTCAAGCAAGACTTGGAACGCGCCGCAGAGCTGAGGAGGAGCACCATGCGTGCGGTCGCTGCTCTGGTAAGGGTGGTCGCGATCGGCAGCGCGGCTGGTGCGTCTGCCACGGGCGGAACCCAAAAGTTTGAGGTGTTTGTGGACGACGTGAAAAGGAATGAACAGTGGGGAGTTGAATTCAGGGAGTTGGTGGGGTAGTTCGGATGATCAAAGAATTAGCAGAAATGTAATCACCCAAGTAGGAAATTGTGTACTTGTTTTGCAAACCCCTGAGTTACATAACTAGCTGGTGCGACCGAACACGACCTGATACGTTTGACCCGATGCCTTTTCCCGCCGGAAGGACCTTGCCCGGACTTGGCCATAAAACGCGTTCACAAGGCTAGCCAGGACCCAACCCACGCCCAATATCATCGCGCAGTGGAAAGGGGGGTGACGATGTATTCGATACGACGAGCACCACTCCGAGTACTTCGGTTCCCTAACACTGCGTGGAGACTGTATTCCACCCCTCCACCACCGCGGACACGCACCCGACATCCCATCCGAACAACCCTCCTTCTCGCATCTGCCATTTCCGGTGGCGCAATCCTCGGTCTGTATTCCGACGCCAGATCATGCCCCTCGCCGCCTTTCAAGCTGGTCGAGACCACTTCTCAACCCGCAGACAATGCATCGCCCCCTCTTCTGACGCTCTTCCGCACTTACT
>JBBPLB010000437.1:0-10788 GCA_038089595.1 Bothia castanella
AGGTCAAGTACTGTAAAACACTTGCCTCCAAGGAATCCATCTACAAATTGATCTAAGTGAGGAGGGATAGAGGATTCCCTGATACTAACTTTATTGAGGGGTTGTAGATCATGGACCAGACATAATTTCTACTTCTCTGCATTCCATGTACAAAACCATTGTGATTGATAGGGGGATTGACATTGTTCATAGACTCCAGCATCAATCTTGAGCTGGAAGAGTTCCATGACCTTTTCTCATAGGCCAGGGGGTATTGGAATATTCCTGTGATTCCAGGGTGTATGTGGTATGTGAGGTATCCTATAGGGACAAAAGTATGTTTCCTTAAGGGTACCTCTATTAGCATCTTCAAAGGCTATGGCTGCTTCATTCTTAACAAGAATGTAGAGAAATAGCTGTATTTCTTCAGACCATAAGTAACCTTCCTTTTGCATTTCAGTAGTAATTTTGTCAAGTCACTCTTGTGTGAATTCACAGGTAGGGGTTGCATTTCCAAAATGGAGATTAGGGGGTGTTAAGGTTAGCAAAGGATCATAGGGCATTGTCCTGGTAACCTTTAACTGTGAGGGTATAGGTTGAGCAATAGGTTTGACTTTCTGGTCAACTTGTTTGTATGCTCCATAGTAGTGTTCAGAGTGTTGAGGAGAGTTAGTAAGAAGTCCCAGGGTTTCTGGATTGAGGTGGTAGTATTATGTAGTACTAGACTCCATGGTATGTGTTATTGGGGGTCTCAAGTACAGGGGCTAGTTGATGTCTTTGAGTGTTGCTACTTACCTTGTGGACTTATGCTGGAAGTACATTTACTGCTAGTCGCATAAAGGGCTAGTCTTATAGGTTCTTGCTATAGCTGCCTAGGTGTCAAGTAGGAGTATGTGAAATATTTGCCAATGGTCTTACAGAGTATTCAGCCTCTTACTGCTAGCTCAGTGTAGAGTTCTTAGTCTCACAGGGCAACACACTGGCCACAGGAGTATTGTTGAAGTTGTCAGCAGTTGAATTTATACTTCATAGGCTTAATATGATTGAAGTCTATAGACAGCCTAGCTACCTTGTAATTAGCTGTGTTAGAAAATGAGTGATAGTTGATGTTCTTATGGTATGCACAGAGAACAGATAGATTATTAGTCTAGCCATTGTTGTTGGGTATTGGTGGTTGAGTGCATTACAAGTCTTACTTACACACAGTTGTTGTAGAACCTAGTTATGGGATTGCTCTTGCCACCATCTATTGTAATGCTACACATATTGTATGGATATAGTATGGGCTGATAAATTATTGAAGGTATATTATCTTGGATATCAAACAACTACCTTCACATTAAGGCTGGAGTAAGAATCCAAGAGATAGAAGAGGGTATATGGGGGGGGGGGGGGGGGGGGGTGGACACAAGCTGACTTCCATCAACTGGGAGTAGCAGGGTCTGGATGTAATGGAGGTGATGATAAATGAGCAACAACTAGGAATAGTGTATTGTACACTTACCTGGCTGCAATCATGACTCACTTTTGCTTAATGCCTATGCTGGGGGATCTCTCACCTATTGTGGGTAAGGACAATCCTAAGGCTGAGTTGTTGATATCAGTAATAGTAGATAGGGAGAGGTGTTGAGTGGATGTACCATTCTCTGTGGTCCTAGACAATGGAGGGGGAGGTATCCACTCCAAGTATTTGTGAAGGGTAGGGAACAGTATAAATACTGTAAAGAATGTGGTAACTGTGTGGTTACTCAGTGATCAGGTGTTTCTGGGCACTAAGTACTAAGCGAGATGAGACACAGGAATGGTTGCTATATACCTTGCCTGGATTAAGTGTGGGATTGATGTTGGATATTGGGCATGATGCTGATTGTTATTAATGTTTGAGTACTGTGTGTAGTTTGTAAGTAGCTTGCTGCTAGATGTATGTATATATGTAGACCAAAAGTACTAATTCTGCTTGACACGATGCTAGTCTTATGAGTACTTAGGGTGCCATGAGTGGTGTGTGTGTGTGGATGATCCAATAGACTTATAGTTGCAACTTAGTCTCTTACAGCATTCTCATAGAGGTAGTCTTATAGGACAGTGCAAATGCCAGGGGATGTGTACTGGTAGTACTGTACTTGCTAGTCTCAATGCTAGTCTTATGGGTACATATAACTACCAGCCAATGGTGGAGAATGATGTATGTAGGCTTATAATATGTTTTGTCTTGTATGGCCATTGTGATTGATAGACTTATGGGAATTTGTAAATGTTAGATTGTTTGATTTAGTGGTTGGGCTTACACCTAGTAGAGGTTTTACGGCTTTGCTACCTTACTTGTTTGGTGGCCAATATTGTGATTGTGTGATTGACATTGGACTTATGGCATGTAATCTATTTGTAGACTACTGACTGCCTAGTTATATTGATTTATAACTATGTCAATATTGATGGTGTTGTTTGTTCTATTGTTTCATAAGGTACTACATGGGATAGGTAGACTTGTAGTTGTCTGATGCAATGGTGGTGGCAATTTACTTGCAATACTCAGATGAAACTTATTTTCACTACCTTAGGTTGTGGTCGATTCACTCTGCTTCTCTGGTATAGGATATGTAATAGAGTACATGGATAGTCCATTGAATAAGTTATGAGGATATAAAAAAAATCCCTGAAGGGTATAGGCATCTAAGAGTTAAACATGCCTTCTCCTATGCATCTAACTCCAAGTAGCAATCATAGCAAACCTGCCCTCTGATAGATGTAGTAGGATGGGGGGGTATGACACTTTGGCGTGCTTCAAGGTGGCACATAACCATGTGTGACAAGGCTGTTTCCATGTCCAACAGTGTTGTCAAGGGTTCCCAGACAAGTACTAGACCCGGGGTGTACTCCAGTAGAGGCTGGGATATCGCTGTGAATAGTGCTTAGTATTGGGAAGTGATAGCAGATGGGGGAATTGATGGAATGGTAGTGACAATATACCTACATACCCCAGCATCCAAGGGAAACTTGGAGGGGGGTCACATCCAAGGGAAACTTGGAGGGGGGTCACATCCAAGACTTGAATGAAGGATAACAAAGTCTTTTATACAGGGGTAAGCGTTGGCTAATGTACATAGTGTTATGCTTAAAGCGTAGACTCTAGCTATAGCGACCACTCAATAGTAGGTCGACCGACTGAGTATGTTGGTTGGTCTGCTCCTAAGAAGTCACAATGCTGGAGCACTATTCCCAGTCATTTGAGACAGTGACGAAGGAGAGAAAGAGACTTAGTGGGGCAGGGTTCCCACTTAAGGATCGAGGTGAGACTAGAATCTAGCTGGTATTGCATAGAACTAGCTTGGAGTTTACATGGGAAGAGTTGGTCTACTTATAGTCCATGGATGTGGCTATGTGGGAGCGGGAACTATGAGTATCATCAAAGAAGAGGGATGATACAAGGAGATAAGGTCCGAATAGAAGATAGCAATGGTGAGAGAAAAGTATAAGGTGAAAGATAAGGAATGCTACCGATGGGAAAATATGATAAGGTTATGGAAAGACAGTGAATAGGTAGTGAAGGGTCCGAGGAGTTGATTAGAGTTTGAAGTAGCGCACGCTATTGTAAGTATGCACCCACAGGAATAGTTCAGTCTGTTTGTAATAGTAAAGAAAAGGGGGGCTAGACAAAGAAAAACAAAAGATCATAACATTACCCTGGTGTTAACTTCAAGTGAACCTCACTTGACTTACAACTCTCTACTCCCCCCATAAGGGGATCCGGTCATGTTCCCTTCAGCTTCATCATCGACAAAGAACTCATCCTCAAGTAATCTGTCATCCCAAGAAGGGCAACCATAGGTGGAGTGGGCCGGGGTGCGTGGACAGATACAAGGGGTGTGGATGCATTTGTGTTGGTAGTGACCTGGGGTGGTGGTGGAACAATAAGAGCAAATGTATTGAGGACAATCACATTTCCAATGATTGGTACTTCCACATTTGAAGCAACAAGAGGGTCGGTTGGATATGGATGAGGGCAGTGGTCATTCTGGTCTATGGATGGTGACTCTGACGACGCATTGGAAGATGGTTCCTTCTGGAACTTGTGTGAAGTATGCCTCTTGTTCATCTGGGGGGGTGGACGCACTGGTTGGGGTTGGAGCTGGGGTGGATGGAGGAGGAGTGATGGCTTCTGTGGGTTCGTCGTCTGTCTTCTGGTGGTTCTTCCCTATGGTCGATGAGGGTAGACTATAAGGTCCTGCTATAATGGTTTTCTGGCGAGAGGATCGCTTCAGGGTACAGAAGGAGGGTGCTGACGTTGTAATGGTAGGCGAGCTCAAAGGAATGGATGGAGGTGAGGTTGAGGAGTGTCTGGGGGGAATAGGAAGAGGTTGGGGAACTACTGGGGAGATAGGTTCCCTGGGGGGTGGTTCGACGTGGTGGGGGATATCATGAAAATAATAGCTCCAATCATCCATAGAAAGAGAAAGTAAGATGGGACGGAGCACGTGTCCAATGGTTGTGAATGGTAAGAGATCGATGATGTCCAACATTCCTAGATGTTCAAGGAGGTCTAGGACGGAGGTTCGGTGATGTACCAACACGTGGCCCATGGTTATGAATTGGGAGTCCCTAGTACGAGAGGGCTCGATCCTGGAATGAAGAATATGAATGGAAGCATAGGAATAGTAAGCTCTAGTTGTAAGGATGAGGGGGGTGTTCCTAGTGAACTCATCGGTGCATTCCATCCCTAGGGAGATGATCGGGTCATCCAGCAAGGAGGCAATAAGTATGCATCTGGCATACTGAGGGAGTTGAGTGGTAGTGACGGGGATGACTGGGGAGTTGTTGATAAAAAGGTTGGAGGTAGGTTCAGCAGAGGACTACATGATTTGGAGAGGACTTTTTGTGATGAGAGTGAGGATTTTTAGTGGGGATGAGGGAGGAGAAGACTTCTGGGAATTTCTTCTTATATTCAGCCAGTATTTCAGGGGCATCCTCAGCTATGTTTGCTTCTGGTTCCCATGTCAAATCTGCCCTGGAGTAGCCTTCCCACCAGACAAGGAATTTCTGTTTAATTTCAGGACCTTTATGTGTGAGAAGGGAGTGGATTTCATATTGTTCTTGTCCCTTGATGGTGATTGAGGGGGGTAAGGAGTGGTTAGGGCCGTGTTCGGCAGTTTCGGTGTAGGTAGAAAGATTGGACGCATGGAATATATCCCGAATTGTCCAAGTGGAAGGGATTTTTAGTTGGTAGGTGATAGGAGATAAGACCTGTGTGATTTCGAAGGGTCCATGTTGTTTTGGTGACAGTTTACGCGATGGGAGATGGAGGGCAAGATTTCAGCCTTTTACCCACACCTTATCTCCGACTTTCCATGGCTTGAATCTAGAGGTGATTTGTTCCCTCATGAGCCTTCTTGCTTTTTCGTGTGCTTCTAGAGCTTCTCCTCTGGAGTGTTCTAGAGAGGAGAGTCGGGATTGTAGTGCAGGGACAAATGTTTTTCCAATTTTCAGGTAGGGACAAGGTTGGTAACCCATCATGAGAGCGAACGGAGTTTGTTGGGTGGTAGAATGTACCACGGAGTTATGGTAGAATTCGGCAATAGAGAGTAATTCAGACCATTTATTTGGGTTCCCATCACAGAATATTCTTAGGAAGGTTTCAACTTCCTGATTTACCCGTTCTGTTTCTCCGTCAGTTTGGGGGTGATAGGGCATGGAAAGGGCGACTTCATAATTAAAGAGTTGTCCAAGTTCTCTGGCAAATACTGAGGTAAACTGGGGTCCTCTGTCGGAGATACATTTGTCATGTAGTCCAAAACGTTTGAACACATGATCGTGAAAAAGTTGGGCAACTCCCTTTGTGTCAATGGTTTTTAGACAAGGGAGGAGAATTACCCCCTTTGTAAGGCCATGGTCGACCACGACCATAAGAGAGTCAAAACCCTTTGAAGGAGGTAAGTCGGTGACCAAGTCCACCGAGATTTGTTGGAAAGGACAAGTGCAATGTGATGGGATTGGGTGGAGGGGTGGCAGGATCAGATGAGTATTGGGTTTGTTGGTCTGGCAAGTAGCACATCCTTTAATGTAATTTTTGACCTGAGTGGTCAGTCTGGGCCACCAGTAGTTCTGTTGGAGTTGATTGATGGTTCTAAAATGTCTCCCATGTCCGGCAGACAGGGAATCATGAGTATGGGAAATCAGGTCTTTTCAAGCAGGTTCTGGCACATATAGGCATCCCTTGAAGTAGAGACAGTTATCAAGGTATGTCCAGTCTTCTTTGCGGGCCCTGGAGAAAAGGGAGGAGTCAGAAGCAAGGGCATCCAGTGTCTTTTTTACAAGGGGGTTGTCAGAGGTTGATAATGCAATTTTGTCTGCCAATGCGGCATCGATTAGGTTGATGAAAAGCTAGTCAGGTAGGAGGGTTGAGATATTATCATTACTGGTGTCAACGTCCGAGATTCGACTTAAAGCATTGGCAGGTCCCATTTGGGATCCTGGTAGATGTTTGAACTGTAGGTCAAAGTCTTGTAGAAAGAGAAGCCATCTGGCCTGTCATCTAGACAGTTTCCTGGGTTCTCGGAAATAGGTCAGGTTCTTGTGATCCATGAGTATAGTCACTGGATGTCCTGTTCCTGAGAGATATTGTCGCCAGGTGTGCAATGCTCGAATAACAGCAAGGAGTTCCCTGTCATAGATATCATAATTTCGTTCTGCAGATCCAAAGGTCTGGGAGAGGTATGCACAGGGGTGAAGGGCCCCAGTGGCATCTTTTTGCATTAAGACTCCTCCTGAGGCAAGAAGAGAGGTGTCGGTCATTACAAAGAATGGGGTAGAGGTGTCTGGCATCTGTAGTATTGGTACGGAGAGAAAAGAATTTCTAAGAACTTCAAAGGAATTTTGGTGTGAAGATGACCACTCCCATGTCAAGGTTTTCTTGGTAAGATCTAGTAGGGGTCGAGCAATATCAGAGAAGGAGGGAATGAATCGTTGGTAGAAGTTGCAGAATCCTAGAAATGAGTGAACACCTTTGACCGAAGAGGGGGGTTTCCATTCGGCAATTGCTTTTAGTTTGACAGGGTCCATAGCAATTTTCTCGGGTCTGATAATCATTCCTAGGTATTCAACTTCGGATGCGTTGAATAGGCATTTAGAGAGTTTGAGGCGTAGTTTTTCCTCTCTAAATCGTTGGAGTACCTGTTTGATGCATTCCTGGTGTTCTTCATAGTTTTCTGAGTAAATTAGGACATCATCCATGTAGATGATGAGCCATCCTTCAGCGATGAGATCTTTAAAGGCATTATTCATGTATGCCTGGAATGTGGAGGGAGAGTTGCACTGTCCAAAGAACATGACAGTTGGTTCATATAATCCAAAAGGGGTGATAAAGGCGGCCTTCCATTGGTCCTCTGGTTTGATGCGGATGTTATTATATCCCCATCGGATGTCAAACTTGGTGAAGTATTTGGCTTTCTTTAGTTTATTGATGAGGTCGGAGATAAGAGGAAGTGGGTAAGCGTTTTTGACAGTTGCTTCATTGATATATCGATAATCTTGGCATGAGCAAAGGGATCCATCCTTTTTTGGTATGAAGAAGAAGGGGGCAGCTTGGGGTGACTTGGATGGAACTATTTTGCCTGTGCGAAGATGTTCATCAATGAAGGTTTTACAGGCTTCCGTCTCCTTCGGATTCAAGGGATAGGTTTTTCCAACTTTTGGAATGAAATCGGGTTTCAACTCAATGGTATGGTCAAAGGTTCTATGTGGTGGAAGTTCTTTTGGTTCTTCTTCGGAGAAGACATCGGAAAAGTCAGAAAATTCATCTGGGAGGTCAATCTTCCCTTTTTCTACTTTCTGGGCTGCTTCAGTTGATATGGTGACTTTCTTTATAACTAGAGATTGAAGATATCTGGTAAAATTTTGTTTGATCCAGAGATCCGGGTCAAGGTTAAAAGACCTTAATAGGTATCTTTGAGGGCTTTGATCTGGGGTGAGAGAAGGAGTTTTCAGTAGGGATATCTAGCCAGTTGCCCAATTTATAGAGGGATTGGCTGTTCTAAGCCAGAGGAGACCGAGGATGAGGTCTTCTTTCCTGAGAGAGATAATGTATGCCTTGAGTTTCTCAGTTCGTCCTTTCATGGTGATGGTGATAGGGACAAAAGAGGTTATCTTTCCAGCTTGGTTGCTGGTTCCATCAGTGTTTTGTGCATTTATGGGTTTTTCTAGTGATTTGGTGGGGATTTGGTGTTTCAGAACAAGGGCTAGGTTGATGAAGCATCCGGTTGCTCCACTATCAATCAGGGCTTTCATTTCGACAGCTTTTTCTCGAGTAGAGATGAGGACAGGAATGCGAATAGATTGCGCATGAGAGTTCGTCATAAATACAGGAGCAAGAAATTGGGAAGATGGTGTCGAGTTCTCTTCCCTTCTTAAAAATCCTTGATAGAAACAGCTGCTACAGTCTGGTCCTCCTCCTCTTCTTCTTCTGCAAAGCACGTTTGGAGAACCTTGAGGATCTCTTCTTTTGGAACATTTCATTGAGTAAGGACGTTTAAGTATTCCTTCATTGGGTCCTCTGGTTCGACCGGTTTTGATTTGGTGGGGATGGCCCTGACTCTTTGTGGGCTTCTTAGGGGTCTAGGTGGTGGAGAGGAGGTCGCTCCTTCCTTTTTATGGTCTCTGGCCATATGTCCAGTTTTGCCACACACGAAACATTTCCCTTTTTTCATGTATTTGGCTCTATCTGTGGGGGAGAGGCGAATGCAGTCTATGTCCATGGCATTTGGGTCTCGGGTGGATTTGAAATGGGGAGAGTGATTGGGGAAATACTTTTTCCCTTGGAAGAGAGCGTCGACTCGTTTGATATGGTTATGGAAGAGGTTGGACTTCTCAATCCATTCTTTCAGGGTGGTAGGTTCTTTTTCGCAAGACAGGACTTTGACTACAATTCGTCTATCCATTCAGTTGATGAGCCATTCAATGAGGGCTCTATCATCCTTGATCTGGGAGCGAGTGGCGAGGAGTTGGAATTGAGAAATGAATTTTTTGAATCCGTCATCCTATTGGGTTCTTCTTTGTTTTAGAGTAGAGAGGTCAGCTCATGCTTTTGCGCTAGGATTGTAAGGGGTAAATGCATCTCAAAAGGCTTTTTCGAACTTCTCCCATGTAAGTTCTTTGTTTACTTCCTCTTTGCTACCCATCTCCACGATTTTAAGGTACCATCCTTCAGAGAAGTCTTTTCCTTGCCCTTTGCTCATTTTATTTAGGGCGGTAAGGATCTGTGTAGATTCGGAATAGAGTTTTCCATTCATAAGAAAGTATGCTCCTATAGAAAGAATCCATCGGGAGGTGTCCTCAGAGTTTCCAGAGAAGTCTTCAGGGAGACCTGCCCTGAGTTCTACAAGTTTTTCTGACATATCTTCTTCTTCTGATTCAGATTCTTTTTCCGAGTCTGTTGGAAAAAGGGGACTATTGGGACAATGAGGAGGTGCAGGTGATTCTGGTTCAGGTTCTGAGGGATCGATGGGTATAGGTTCTGCTGTTGTTCTGAGCGATGACTCAGCTATAGGAACTAGTTCGTAACCAGTGATCTTGTTCTGGAGACCTCGGATAGCTCTTCTGACAAATCCTTCTGGAGGTGGTTCTTCTCCATAATGGGGTTCTTCTTCCTCTTCTTCTGAGGAGACTGATGGTGCTCTCAATGGGTGGTGTTGGGGGGTTAATGCCGGATTGGCCAAGAAGGAGAATCCTGCGATCCGTCTGGGATTCCTTCTGTCTGAAATGATGGGTGGCTTTACTTCACGATGGAAGAAGCGAAAAGAAAGCTAGTTCTTTTGTTACACTTAAAGTGTAGACTCTAGCTATAGCGACCACTCAACAGTAGGTCGACCGACTGAGTATGTTGGTTGGTCTGCTCCTAAGAAGTCACGACGCTGGGGCACTATTCCTAGTCATTTGAGACAGTGACGAAGGAGAGAAAGAGACTTAGTGGGGCAGGGTTCCCACTTAAGGATTGAGGTGAGACTAGAATCTAGCTGGTATTGCGTAGAACTAGCTTGGAGTTTACATGGGAAGAGTCAGCCTACTTATAGTCCGTGGATGTGGCTATGTGGGAGCGGGAACTACAAGTATCATCAAAGAAGAGGGATGATACAAGGAGATAAGGTCCGAATGGAAGATAGCAATGGTGAGAGAAAAGTATAAGGTGAAAGATAAGGAATGCTACCGATGGGAAAATATGATAAGGTTATGGAAAGACAGCGAATAGGTAGCGAAGGGTCCAAGGAGTTGATTAGAGTTTGAAGTAGTGCACGCTATTGTAAGTATGTGCCCACGGGAATAGTTCAGTCTGTTTGTAATAGTAAAGAAAAGAGGGGCTAGACAAAGAAAAACAAAAGATCGTAACAGCTATAGCTAGAGTCTACACTTTAGCATAACATGCAGAGCACCAGTGGAACCCTCTGGTTCTACGGACAGACCATTCTCACTGGACTTATTGACCTAATCCTACAGACACCCCTCCCAGATGAGGACTTCATCACCTCATTACTCTACTACCGCTGATCTGCATGAAAACATTTCATGCATAGTCAAGTACTATAGTTACCATGCCTCTCTCTACATCAATAAACACCTCATGCTATAAGGTATACATCCACTAAGTTTTATGTAAGCAACCCCAATAGTTTATGAGATATGAATATTTCTTTGAAAAAAATGACCTACATGAAAAACATATTGTGCTGAGTCAGAAAGAAGAGCTATGCATTTCCTTTTCTATCAATGGATGGAGTCAACCATGGACTACCATCCTACAAAATTTCTCCTCAATAGCTCTAT
>JBBPLB010000438.1:0-10785 GCA_038089595.1 Bothia castanella
GGGAGCAGTTTCGAGGCTTGCGGATGCGGTTCAGCTGACCCCTGACGGTCACCCCGAGAAACCTGCCCTGCTCAACAACCTTGGCAATTCCCTCAGAACTCGTTTCGAGCGCCTCGAGGAGCTCGGGGATCTCGAGCGAGCAATTTCGAGGCAAGCAGATGCTGTTCAGCTGACTCCTGACAGTCACCCAGGCAAACCTGGCCTGCTGAATAACCTCGGCATTTCTTTATTCACTCGTTTCGAGCACCTCGGGGACCTTGGGGACCTTGAGCAAGCAATTTTGCACTTCTCTCACTCTGCCTCTCATTCTACCGGCACTCCTACTGATCGATTCGACGCATCGTTAAAATGGATTGCGTGCGCTCGTACTTCAGGCCATCATTCTCTCCTCCACGCATATTCCGTTGCCGTCGGTGTCCTTCCTCAACTCGCATGGATTGGCCTTTCGCTCTCACACCGTTACCATGCGCTCATGCAAGGCTCTGATGTTGTGCGAGCGGCCGCTGCTGCTGCTGTGGAGTTCGGGTATTTGGAAACCGCTGTAGAGTGGCTCGAGCAAGGACGATCGATCGTTTGGGGAAAACTCCTTCAGCTTCGCAGCTCCTATGACGAGCTATCTGCTGTCCACCCTGATCATGCCCGCCGACTTCACGAGTTGTCAACGGCGTTAGAGCAAGCTAATTTGACTCGCGAGAAGTCCTTATCATCAATATCGGAATTCTTTCACGATTCAGAACATTATGCGCCAGCTTCTTTGGACCAAGAGGCAAGCAGACACCGCGCATTAGCGATTGAGCGAGATAAACTGCTCAAGGAGATCCGGGAGTTATCTGGTTTCGAGCGCTTTCTCCTCCACAAAGAATTCTCTCAGCTCCGTGCCTCAGCACACTCCGGACCAGTTGTCATCCTCAATGCTGCCGAAAATCGCTGTGATGCGTTAATTGTTCTCGCCGATGTAGAGTCTGTCATTCATGTCCCGCTTCCTCATTTCACTCCCGAGCAACTGGAAACTGTTCAGACTTCAGTGGGGAGTGTCGTGCGTGATGCTCATGCCATACCCCTTGGTGAAAGGGTGGGACAGGGTGCATCGCAGGGTGTTGCCAGCAGATGGGAAGTCATCTTGTCGTCTCTGTGGAAATGTATCGTCAAGCCGGTGCTGGATTCCCTGACTTTCGTGGCATGTATTACTCTCACTTGACCTTAGAGCTCATTCATTTATCCATTATCCGAACAGGCTCCGGGGAAACAGTCACGCATTTTTTGGTGTCCGACTGGGCCTTTTACGTTTCTTCCCATTCATGCGGCTGGTTTCTATCACAGTGAGTATTCGCAGCCTGGACATAAAGTATTCGATTTCGTGGTCTCTTCATACGTCCCCACCCTCAGTATTCTGGCGCCCTTACCCGAACCTCGAGCCTCATTCAGCAGTCTTCACTTTCTCGCTGTCCGTCAGCCATCGTCGGACGGTTTATCTCGGCTTCCAGGTGTGGAGGCCGAGTTGGAACACATCAAGGCGATAATCGGGAATTCACCTTCAGCAAGAAGTACCCTCCAGATGTCGTCTAGCGGAACGGTCGAGGAGGTGCTTGAGTTGATGAGGAATGCGGACTGGGTCCATTTCGCATGCCACGGGATCCAAGATGCCAAGAATCCGACAGATAGTGGACTCTGTCTCGCCAATGAACGCCGCTTGAAGTTGTCGAATATCATCGCGCTGTCACGTCCGCGTGGCGGGCTCGCATTTCTCTCTGCATGTCAAACGGCGATGGGCGATAAGACGCTCTCCGACGAGGCGATCCATATTGCTGCAGGCATGCTGTTTGCGGGGTACGGTGGAGTCGTCGGTACGATGTGGTCAATCAGCGATAGGCTCGCACCTGAGGTAGCCAAGGACATATATTCACAACTCTTTTCGAACCGTACGAGGCCGGATTATCGGGAGGCTGCACGAGCGCTGCAGGATGCCATCCGACGTCTGCGGGAGGGCGGCGCATCGTTCTCGGACTGGATTCCGTTTATCCACGTAGGTCTTTGAATGTTGAATTTTCGCTGTGGTGCCATATAATCTATATCGTTGTGACTGTATTGTACGTCTCATCGTTTGCATGGATATATTGATTTGTACGTTTGTATATTACAAGGTGGTATTGTATCTTCGGCCTGACCTGCAGCTATGCAACCTGCGCCCGCATGTGTACAAGAGTTTATGGGCCTATGAGCATGCGCTTTTGGTGTCCCACAAGAACACAGGGCCGGCGTGCGCTGTTCTCATGGAGGGTGAAACAAGGAGGTAGAGGCCGTCCTTTTGTGCGTGCTTTGCGCACGGTTGCAGTCCTACCAGATCAGGTTTACCACACTCACTCCTCCCAGCGCTGACGGTTGATGCGACAGCAAGGGAGTGAAACACTTTGTGCTGCTGAGACCTTTATGCCTTGATGAGCGAGTACTGAACACTGACGAGCCTCGTGACTTGGTGGTTTTGAACATGAATGTTCGGAAAGGCCAATTCCAATTCCGTGGCTTTTTGAAAATATTGTCGCTTCAAGCTTCAGGTTTGAAACGTTGCAACGTATCACATAAATGATGGGTACGCACGTAGTACCGTGGTTTGATAGATACTCGATGGTGCGTCGGCATCACGAGGATTGAAGAGCTCCCGCTAATCTGAACGGGAATCTTGGGGAGGATAATCAAACGCTGGATCGAACAACTGGTTTAGCTCCGACACATACACCCACCTCGCACCCACCTCGATGGCCCCGTCTCCACACCACGACACCATCTTGGTCCGCGCTGTTTAAGAGAGCAAGAGAGTGAGGATCGATGGAAGCGAGCAGGTTAAAGGCCACTGTAAGCGCGTGAGGCTCTTTAGTCCGGAGCGCCTCACCGTGAACACACTCACCTATACTGCATCCACTCTCTACTGTTTTACCCGGCCGTATTGACGACGGTCTGTCAGATTTAGCTAAGCTGTTCTTTACGGAGTTGTCGACCAAGGACAATGCCATTTACAACAACTTGCCAGATGGTAAGTGATCGCTGGGTCCAATTCGGGTTCGTCCTTGACTCATGGGACGCGCTAGTCATTAGTCATTTGTCATCTGGGGAGCATGCCGTCGAAGAAAAGGTGTTTCAGAGCACGATGCGCTACATTTTCTCCTTTATCGAAAAGGTAAGCCCCCCGTCCGTCACGCCGACTTACCCTCATCCCCTCTGCACAGGAAAAAACAAGCGGAAAACATTGTCGAAAGGCTCTGCCAACGATTTCGCCTTTCGGAGGACCCCCACCCATGGCGTGACATTGCGTTTTGCTTTGCGCTCCTCCCGTTCAAGTCGGAGCGCTGCATGAAAAAGTTCATCGAGGGCCTGCAGTTTTATAGGGACAAGCTGCACGTGAAGGAGGTGTACGACCATTTTCAAGAGATTTTGACCAAGGCGAGGGCCAACAAGTCGGTGAGCAAGCCGGACACCGAGCTCAACGAGTTTGAATCGGTGGGTCGGTCGTATTTGTTTGATGACGGGTGCTCATGGAAAAATAAATTTTGCACGAACATAAGCGACAGGGCGAGGAAGACCAAGCGTGGAAGTACATATAACTACGGTAATTTTGTACACTCATTACGTTTCCTTTTATGGACATAGCGCGTGGTCTACGCGTACCACTTTCTTTTTCCTTTCCTCCAGTCTCGTATACACTCGACTGGAGGTAAGACACCTGCTACACTCATTCATTAGTTATTTCACTTACCTGGAGTCATATTACTCTGTTCCTGTCAAGAACAATCCCTCAAGTCACTCAAAGTGAATGATGAGAGAAGGGAAGAAGATGAATATTCCAAAGATAGGGAACATACATGTGACTATGCTTACTTATATACTACAGAATCAAGTGCATGGACCAGTTAAGGGCCAGCATCGAATATACTAGAATGTTCCTTATGATGTCATACTATGTCATAGATAAGAGATAGAGTGATACAGTGAAAAGTAAACAAAGAACTTACATGGGAGAAGTTCGAAAAAGCCTTCCGAGATGCATTTACCCCTTACGATCCTAGCGCAAAAGCACGAGCTGACCTCTCAACTTTAAAACAAAGAAGAACCCAGCAGGATGACGAATTCAAAAAGTTCATCTCCTAATTCCAACTCCTTGCCACTTGCTCCCAGATCAAGGATGATAGGGCTTTCATTGAATGGCTTATCAATGGAATGGATAGACACATTGTAGTAAAAGTCTTATCTTGCGAGAAGGAACCCATCACCCTGAAAGAATGGATTGAGAAGTCTAACCTCTTCCATAACCACATCAAGCGAGTCGATGCTCTCTTCCAAGGGAAAAAGTATTTCCCCAGTCACCCCTCCCATTCCAGATCCACCTGAGACTCCAATGCCATGGATGTGGACCACATTTGACTCTCTCCCACAGACAGGGCTGAATATATGAAAAAGGGAAAATGTTTCGTATGTGGCAAACCAGGACATATGGCCAGAGACCATAAAAAAGAAGAATCAACCTCCTCTCCATCACCTAGACCCCCCAGAAACCTACAAAGAGTCAGGGTTATCCCCACTGAATCGAAACCAGCCAAACCAGAAGACCCAATGAAGGAATACTTAAATGTCCTCACCCAGCGAAACATTCCGAAAGAAGACATCCTCAAAGTTCTCCAAACATGCTTTGCAGAAGAAGAAGAGGAGGAGGACCAGACTATAACAGTTGTCTCTATTGAGGATTTTTAAAAAAGGAAGAAGACTCGATGCTATCTTCTCAATTTCTTGCTCTTATATTTATGACAAACTCTTGTGCACAATCTATTCACATCCCTGTCCTCATCTCTACTCAAGCAAAAGTTGTCAAAATGAAAGCCTTGATTGATAGTGGAGCAACTGGGTGCTTTATCAATCTAGCTCTTGTTCAAAAACACTGAATCCCCACCAAACCACTTGAAAAACCCATAAATGCACAAAACGCTGACAGAACCAGCAACCAAGCTGGAAAAATATCCTCTTTTGTCCCAATCACCATCACCATGAAAGGACGAACTGAAAGACTCAAAGCATATATTATTTCTCTTGGAAAAGAAGATCTCATCCTTGGTCTCCCCTGGCTTAGAACAGCCAACCCCTCTATAGACTGGGCAACTGGTCAGATATCTTTATCAAAAACTCCTTCTCTCACCCCAGACCAAAGTCCTCAAAGATATCTATTGAGGTCTTTTAACCTCAACTCAGATCTCTGGACCGAATGAAACTTTACTAGATATCTTTGATCTTTAGCTATAAAAAAGGTCACCATCTCAACTGAAGCTGCCCAGAAATCAGCAAAAGGGAAGATCGAACTCCTAAAGGAATTTTCTGACTTTTCCAACGTCTTTTCTGAAGAAGAACCAAAAGAGCTCCCACTACACAGAACCTTTGACCACACCATCAAATTAAAACCTAATTTCGTTCCGAAAGTAGGAAAGACCTATCCCCTGAATCCAAAAGAAGCAGAAGCCTGCAAGGCCTTTATTGATGAACATCTTTGTACTGGAAAAATAGTCCCATCCAAATCCCCTCAAGTAGTCACCTTCTTCTTCATACTGAAAAAGGATGGATCTCTTCACTTGTGCCAAGATTACCGATATGTCAACGAAGCAACAATCAAAAATGCTTACCCCCTTCCCCTGATCTCCAACCTCATCGACAAACTGAAGAAAGTCAAATACTTCACCAAGTTTGACGTTTGATGGAGATATAACAACATCCGCATCAAACCAGAAGATCAGTGGAAGGCCACTTTTATCACCCCTTTTGGATTATACGAACCAACTGTTATGTTCTTTGGACAGTGTAATTCCCCCTCTACATTTCAGGCATACATGAACAATGCCTTCAAGGACTTCATCGCTGAGGGATGGCTCATCATCTACATGGATGATGTCCTAATTTACTCAGAAAACTATAAAGAGCACCAGGAACACACTAAACGGCTACTCCAATGATTTAGAGAAGAGAAACTGCACCTCAAACTCTCTAAATGCCTATTCAATGCATCTGAAGTTGAATACCTAGGAATGATCATCAGACCCGGCAAAATTGCTATGAACCCTGTCAAACTGAAAGCAATTGCTGAATGGAAACCCCCCTCCTTGGTCAAGAGAGTTCGCTCGTTCCTAGAATTTTGTAACTTCTACCAAAGATTCATTCCCTCCTTCTCCGATATTGCTCAACCCCTACTAGATCTCATCAAGAAAACCTCAATATAGAACTGGTCATCATTCTACCAGAATTCCTTCAAAGTTCTTTGAAACTCCTTCCTCTCTGCACCAATACTACAGATGCCAGACACATCTACCCCATTCTTTGTAATGACTGATGCCTCTCTTCTTGCCTCAGGAGGAGTCTTAATGCAAAAAGACGCCACAGGAGCCCTTCACCCCTGTGCATACCTCTCTCAGACCTTCAGATCTGCAGAACGAAACTGTTATGCTAAAGCGTAGACTCTAGCTATAGTGACCACTCAACAGTAGGTCGACCGACTGAGTACGTTGGGTTGACTACTCCTGATAAGTCACAACACTGGGGCACTATTCCCAGTCGTCTGAGATGGTGACAAAGGAGAGAGAGAGACTTAGTGGGGCAGGGTTCCCACTTAAGGATTGAGGTGAGACTAGAATCTAGCTAGTATTGCATAGAACTAGCTTGGAGTTTACATGGAAAGAGTTGGCCTACTTATAGTCCATGAATGTGGCTATGTGGGAGTGGGAACTACAAGTATCATCAAAGAAGAGGGATGATACGAGGAGATAAGGTCTGAATGGAAGATAGCAATGGTGAGAGAAAAGTATAAGGTGAAAGATAAAGAATACTACCGATGGGAAAATATGATAAGGTTATGGAAAGACAGTGAATAGGTAGCGAGGGGTCTGAGGAGTTGATTAAAGTTTGAAGTAGCACACGCTATTGTAAGTGTGCGCCCACGGGAATAGCTCAGTCTGTTTGTAATAGTAAAGAAAAGAGAGGCTAGACAAAGAAAAAGAAAAGATTGTAACAGAAACTACGACATCTATGATAGGGAACTCCTTGCTGTCATCCGAGCATTGCATGCTTGGCAGCAATACCTCTCGGGAACAGGACATCCAGTAACAATACTCATGGATCACAAGAACCTGACCTATTTCCGAGAACCTAAGAAATTGTCTAGACGTCAGGCCAGATGGCTTCTCTTTTTATAGGATTTCAACCTGCAGTTCAAACATCTACCTGGATCTCAAATGGGACTAGCTGATGCTTTAAGTCAAATCTCAGATGTCGACACCAGTAACAATAATATCTCAACCCTCCTACCTGACCAACTTTTCATCAATCTAATTGATGCTGCATTAGCGGACAAAATCGCATCATCAACCCCTGACGACCCCCTTGTAAAGAAGGCACTGGATGCCCTTGCTTCCAACTCCTCCCTTTTCCCCAGAGCCCGCAAAGAGGACTGGGCATACCTTGATGGCTGTCTCTACTTCAAAGGATGCCTATATATGCTAGAACCTGCTTGAAAGGACCTAATTTCACATGCTCACAATTCCCCTTCTGCCGGACATGGGGGACATTTTAGAACCATCAATCGACTCCAACAGGATTACTGGTGGCCTGGACTGACCACTCAGGTCAAGAACTACATTAAAGGTTGTGCTACTTGCCAGGCCAACAAGCCCAATACTCATCCGATCCTACCACCCCTCCACCCAATTCCATCACAATGCACTCATCCTTTCCAACAAGTCTCGGTTGACTTGGTCACTGACTTACCTCCTTCCAAGGACTTTGACTCTCTTATGGTCGTGGTCGACCATGGCCTTACAAAGGAGGTAATTCTCCTCTCTTGTCTAAAAACCATTGACGCAAAAGGAGTTGCCCAACTTTTTCATGATCATGTGTTCAAATGTTTTGGACTACATGACAAATGTATCTCCGACAGAGGACCCCAGTTTGCCTTGGTATTTGTCAGAGAACTTGGACGACTCCTTAACTATGAAGTCGCCCTTTCCATGCCTTATTACCCCCAAACTGATGGAGAAACAGAACAGGTAAATCAGGAAGTTGAAACCTTCCTAAGAATATTCTATGATGGAAATCTGAACAAATGGTCTGAATTACTCCCTATTGCTGAATTCTGCCATAACTCCACAGTACACTCTACCACCCAACAAACTCCGTTCACTCTTATGATGGGTTATCAAACCCGTCCCTACCTGAAAATTGGAAAAACATTTGTCCCTGCACTACAGTCCTGACTCTCCTCCCTAGAACACTCTAGAGGAGAAGCCCTAGAGGCACACGAAAAAGCAAGAAGACTCATGAGAGAACGAATTGCCTCTCAATTTAAATCATGGAAAGTCAGAGATAAGGTATGGGTAGAAGGCCAAAACCTAGCCCTCCACCTTCCATCATGAAAACTGTCACCTAAGCAACATGGACCCTTCAAAATCACACAGGTCTTATCTCCTATCACCTACCGACTAAAGATCCCTTCCACTTGGACAATTTGGGATATATTCCATGCGTCCAACCTCTCTACCTACACCAAAACCACCAGACACAGCCCTAACCACTCCTTACCTCTCCCAATCACCATCAAGGAACAGGAACAATACAAAATCCACTCCCTTCTCACACACAAAGGTCCCGAAACAAAGCAGAAATTCCTTGTCTGGTGGGAAGATTACTCCAGGGCAGATTCGACATGGGAACCAGAAGCAAACATCACCGAAGATGCCTCTGAAATACTTGCCAAATATAAGAAGAAGTTCCCAGAAGCTTTTGTCTCCCTCACCCCCACCAAAAACCCTCACCCTCATCGCAAAAAGTCTTTCCTAAACCATGCAGTCCTCTGCTGAACTCACCTCCAACCTTTTCATCAACAACTCTCCAGTCATCCCTGTTACCACCACTCGACTCCCCCAGTATGCCAGGCATATACTTATTGCCTCCTTGCTGGATGACCCAGTCATCTCCTTAGAGATGGAACATACTGATGAGTTTATCAGGAATACCCCTCTAATTCTTGCAATGTGAGCTTATTATTCCTATGCCTCTGTTTGCATCCTCCACTCTAGAATTGAACCCTCTTGTACGAGGGATTCTCAATTCATAACCATGGGCCATGTCCTAGTACATCATCGTACTTCTGTCCTCGATTTTCTTGAGCACCTTGGGATACTGGACATCATCAACCTTCTACCATTCTTGACCATTGGACACATACTTTGCCCTGTTCTACTCTCCTTCTTGATGGATGATCGAAGCTATTATTTTCACAATACCCCCCACTACGTCGAACCTCCCCCCAGGGAACCTTCTCCCCCTGTAATCCCCCAGTCTCTTCCTATTCCCTCCAGGCACTCCTCAACATCACCTCCATCCACTACTTCAAACTCGCCTACTACTATAACGTCGGCAGCCTCCTCCCAAACCCCGAAGCGATCTTCTCACCAAAAGACCACTATAGTAGGACCTTATGGTCTACCCTCATTGGCAATGGGGAAGAACTGACCGAAGGAAGACAATGCACCCATAGAGGCTGCCACTCCACCCCTGCCCACTCCAGCTCCAACCTCGTTCAACACAACTACCCCTCCAGACGAGCAAGAGGCCTACTTCACTCAGGTTCCAGAGGGAACCATCTTCCAATGAGTCATCAGAGTCACCATCCATAAGCCAGAACAACCACCATCCTCATCTGCACCCCACCAACCCTCTCGTTACTTTGAATGTGAGAGCACCAACCATTGGAAGCATAACTGTCCCCAATATATTTACCCTCACTGTTCCACCGCTGCTCCAGGTTATTGGCGGCATGAATGTGTCCATACCCCTTGCACTTGTTCATGCACCCCCGCCCACTCTACCTATGGTTGCCCCTCTTGGGATGATGGACTACTCAAGGATGAGTTCTTTGTTGATGATGAAGCCGAAGGAAACATGACCAGATCCCCTTATGGAGGATATAGGGAATTGTAAGTCAAATGAGGTTCACTTGAAGCTAACACTGGAGTAATGTTATGATCTTTTTCTTTTCTTTCATCTAGTCCCTCTTTTCTTCACTATTACAAACAGACTGAGCTATTCCCATGGGTGCACACTTACAATAGCGTGCACTATTTTAAACTTTAATCAACTCCTTGGACCCCTCGCTACCTATTCATTACCTTTCCATAGTCTTACCTTATTTTCCCATCGGTAGCATTTCTTATCTTTCACCTTATACTTTTCTCTCACCGTTGCTATCTTCTGTTTGGACCTTATCTCCTCATATCATCCCTCTTCCTTGATGATACTTGTAGTTCCCATTCCCACATAGCCACCTCCATGGACTATAAGTAGGCTGACTCTCTTCATATAAACTCCAAGCTAGTTCTATGCAATACCAGCTAGATTCTAGTCTCATCCCAATCCTTAGGTGGGAACCCTGCCCCACTAAGTCTCCTTCCTTTGTCACCATCTCAAATGACTGGGAATAGTGCCCCAGCATTGTGACATCTTAGGAGCAACCTATCCAACATACTCAGTTGGTTGACCTACTATTGAGTAGTCGCTATAGCTAGAGTCTATGCTTTAGCATAACAACCATTCAATCAATCTCAAATGATTGCATTGGGAATTTGAAATACCACATCACTAGTAACTATGGAGACCAAGGCAGTGATTAATCTCCTTCATTTCCAATTCCCCATTCATTCCTGTGCCATTGCTGTGTCAATGAATTTGATATTCATGAAATGAATGAAAAGCATTGCTATAACCTTG
>JBBPLB010000439.1:0-10762 GCA_038089595.1 Bothia castanella
AACGACGCACAAGTCGAACAGGTTTTGCAACTGCTCGCTACGACGGTTTGTCAGACACACGGCATCTGTGCATGTATCGAGAACGAGTACTCGGTGCCACTCACTCGCTGACGTTGACCTGGGTACATCATTGAATGCCCCTTATTGACAGAATCCCGATTGGAGTCACATGAAACTGGTTCCTTGCTACTCCTCTTGAATGTCTTCCATAGCCACTCTCGGAGCGTCGAAACACGCTGGTGTGGCTCAGCAGTCACAGCACCAACAGTCTCTTCTGGAAGCGCTTCTGGAGGGGAGATCACTGGTAGGACATCGGACAACTGCGACACATCTTGGGATGGGCCGACTGGTGGCAGGTCGTCTACGCGATGAGCAATAGAGGACTCCGGGGACGGTGGCTGCAGACGTATCAATGTAGGAAAGAAATAGAATAAATGTACCAAACACGAACCTCATCATAATTGAACTGAGGAGGGAGCTCGCTCGATGGCAACTCGACCTTCGTCATGATGAGAACCCACTTCGAGAGAGAAAGGAACGAATTCGTACGTCGAGCAGATCACTATCGCTATCTTCATTGTGGGTCTCGGACCTGGGTGGGCCGGGTTTCCCCTATTCTTCCTAGTGTGCGTACATGATCGCGAGAATCAGTATAACACTTTTCGTAACTGAATGACAAATCGTACGAGAGTGGTGTCGGGTAGCTGGTCGTCGTGACTGCTGGACGACTGCTGTTGCTCGTCGTGAGGTTTGTTCGACATGCGAGCACCATAAATGCGTGAATACGTACGTGGAATGGACCGTATGAGTCGGGAAGAATACGGCTGAGGCTGTAAATGACAATCTTCCCATTCATTTGTCCAGCTGCGAGATAGCTACTATCTGGGGAGATGGTAATTGATCGTATCCTTTCGCTGTTGTCGATGTCATGCCCGATCTGAGTTAATGTCGACGCATCCAGAAATGAGATGAAACGCGACCGTGGGTGAGTGGCAATGAAATTGCCGTTGGGGGCTAGAGCAACAACGCAGATGTTGGGGATGTCATTGAAAATCTGTGATTCGGCAAGCTGGGACCCAGTGGATGGATCAAAAGACTTGATGGTCTTGTCCATCAAAGCCGCAAAGATTTGCTGTCCATCGTGTGACCATGCGAGGGGAGTGGTTGCAGAGAGATTGCACATAGTTGTGTTGATGTTGATGAGCTCGTCACCGCTCTGACTGTCGAAGATTCGGATCGGCCCTCGAGAGGCGGCCGTGGCGAACTGTTCCCCATTTGGAGAGAATCGGATTCCGGTGACTAAGTCGTCATGTCGGAGTGGGCCAACCAGTCTCTGGCCTGTCTTGATATCCCAGCTATTGGCATTCCGGTAAGTCCCAGTCGCAAACCGTGTCGAATCAACAGTGACGTCGACTGAATACACCGTGCTTGTGCCCTCCACGTCGATGTGTTTCTTCTGGATCTCCGCATCCCAAATGCTCGCGCCGTTTTCCGTCCCACACACGACCCACATTCCATCCCTCGACACAGAAATAGCCCACACTCTCGACATTCCCGCTTGTTTTCCGGCTTCTTTCCCCTCCTCAAGCTCCCATCGTTGAACGCCATCCCCACTCCCGCTCAGAAGATGCTTTCCGTCAGGGTGGAATGCGACTGCACACACTGTAGCATTGTGACCGCCCTCAAGCGTTATTGTAGGGTCTCAGTGGATCATCAGCATGGTACAATCCCACCCCAAACTGCTACGCACCAATTTTCTTCGACTCCATGCCCACCAATGGTATACAATCGTCGGCCTCAAGTGGAGGTCAAGGAGCAAGGTGGTTCGGTTTACTCGTGGAGCTACGCTACGTTGCTCTTTAAAACACGATTTACTCCCGCGCAGGGTGGCTTCGGCGCTTTTTCTTATTCGGGTCCCAGCCATGACCTCGTATGGCTACCCGGCAAACAGTCAACATCCGGTGTGCTTTTGCCATAGAAACGTGCAATGCTCGTCCAACATAGTTGCACGACTCGGTTCACGATTGTCCAAGACCAATTCGCAGGGCTCTTACCCACCCATCTTCGCCCTCGCGCACCATCTCGTTTTTCGTCCCCCTATGACCTACACAAGAGCATCAAGATGGATTGCGAGACGCGGCCCGATTCTCCAAGGGCTTTCAGCCCTTGGTTTCTTGCACGCCATTACGACCAATAATACCCTTGGACTATTTTCATATCGGATGCATACGGGGGCGGATGCGAGGTGGACGTTGAAGCGGGCCATAACGGTGATGCGATTGTTGCGTGAATTGGTAGGCGAGGCTGGACATCATGTGAATGGCGATGGGAGGGCAAGGAGGGAGCTTCAATGAACGGTATAGTATCTGTGACGAATGGGATCCTAACCTGTCATTGCTAGTGCACGACACGAATCTTTGCTTTGATAGATTTCGAAAAGGGATGGACGGGCTTGAGGAGATGATCGTATGCGCAGGAAATGCAGCATCTAGACATGCGATGTCTGAGTATATCCCCAAGAAAACGTCTCGGGTCGTGCGTCATTATGACCTCTATTTGCACGCTAACCCTATCAAGTCATGCTAGATCCTTTTTTTCCAGCTCCCCTCTCGTTTATCATTGATATCGTGTCATCCCGCTCCAAATAAAAGGCATCATGCCATTTGCTGAGATGAGTCAGTCGTTGCTCTTCTTCTCCTGACGCCTTCTTTAACTTCTGCCCACCAAGGCCCACCATCGGTCACCCGTCTCAGTCCTACTCTATCACGGGCATCTACAAAGCCCACAACCACGTCAACATATCCATCACGTCTCTGCGACCCTCACGAGGTCGTCTTTCAGCACCCACCAGTTGTGGATGGGTACCATTTCGCTGGAGATGCATCATCCTAATGTCTCAATGATGCATGTCCAGCAAAAAGGTACAATTACATCGTAGGGATGTGTTCCAACGGGCGGCACATGGGACCTGATGAACGGTTGCAACGAGTGGCCCACGTCCACTCCCGTAGTGTTAGAACCCTTATTTTTACATTTCTTCTTATCTTATCTATTATGTCATATGGAATGTTCTAGTAATTTCTATACTGGCCCTAAAGTGGTCCATGCATGATAGCTAAGGGTATATAAGTAGTATAGTATCATGTATTGTATCCATCTTTGGAATATTCATTCTCTTCCCTTCTCTCATTATACACTTTGTGTGACTTGAGGGATTGTTCTTGACATTATTCTGAAGATATCTTTTTGTCGCCAAACACTTTGTTCCCCAATGCCCTCTACCATCTTTTATCATCGCCTTCACTGCCACACTTAGTGGTTGGTTGTTGTTACTCATTTCTACTATCTATCCAAAGGAAGGCACTTCACCAAACTTCACAATAGCTGGGCACCAGGCTTAAGGTGTATTGCATGCTTCCAAGTACCAGTTTCAAGCCCAGAGGACCCAGAGCTTGCTTTTATCCCTATAGTGGGACTAGGGCTGACAGGTATGCCACTTTGTAAGGAGTGAGCACCAATAGTGGTTGAAACCAAGACACATGTGAACCCCCGAGTTTCTGGATCTTATAATCAGACTACCTCCATATATTTTACACGAGCACTAAGGGCAAGACACCCTACCAATCTTCCATCCATCTACACACACGGTTGTCTGCTGTACTAGATAAGGATAATGTTGCTTCTCCATAGAGCACTAGGGGTCATTCTCAGGTGGGACTTCACAGCCTGAGTGAAAGAGGACCTTATGATAGTGGTCCACTGTTTGTGTGATTACAGTCATTGTCATGTCAGCATACCGCCATTATACAGGAGCATCGGCATATGTCTGTTATCACGTAGTTTTTTGTCATCGAGGATTATTTGTTGGCCTTGAGATAGAGTACTAATTCAACAAGGTAAAACCATCCCTTACTAACTCTAGGTCAATCTCTGGAGTTGATAAGTTATCACTTCCAAATAGTCTAAACTCTCTTTGAGTCATTTCTGCTGTACTTTGAGAAGTCCTCAAAATGAGACCTCAGTACATGCTCTGCAGCTATGTCAATGATTGGCAGAGCTTCTACAACTACCAGTGTCATTTTGATGTTGGGAGACAACTAAATGGAGGTAGAACCAACCGAGGAGTTAGCACACTTCCTCTTGAGGATATCTTTGCATCAACTCCAACCAGTGGTTGCTTCCACTCTATATTACATTCTAATGGATTGGAAGAGCAAGAAGAGTGTCCCCCAAGTTGTCAAAAAAGAGAAATCAACCCATTTGTTCATGGGCATGCAAGCCTTTCTAGAGGAATATTTGAGATATTGTGTGAGATTGAGCTCTGACCCTACTACTGCAGGTCCACCTCCATCCCCTCCATTATCAATGTACTTTCAGGATTCTTTGAGAGAAAGGCCCTCAGAGATAGCTATCAAAACTCCCAAACTAGCAAGGATCTCCATTCTGTGGGAGAGTTTGAGACTACCAGTGTAGAAACCTATACTAGCTGGGAGGATCAGATTGATGGCAGCAGAGAAGGAGAATATATGTGCTCTCTTCTCAAGTGAGGAACAACTGCAGAAGCCACCTCTGGCAGGCCCTTCAGAGGAGAGGAATGGGACTCCCTTCCTGCCATCAACTCCATCTTCGATGGACAGAACACCCCTGTCTCAGAAATCTAGGCTGTACCAGCAGGCAGCTGCTGGTCCCTCAATACTCAGAAACTCAATTGAGAAGTCCATCACCACAAAACTGGACTTTTTCACTGGGGACAAGACAAAATTTACCAACTGGGTGCAACAAGTCTCTCTATATCTGACCAGTGTCTTCTCTCAAACAAGATGACTAAGAACTGATGAGAAAAGTTCCCCAGACAACATGTCTTGTCTCTACAGGATAGAACACTATAAGCAAGGGAAGGTATATATTCGCCTTGACAAAATGGTAGCCTTGGGCTAACAAGTTGATGGTAGACTTAGTGTACCAGTGCTGTGGTGTGTTCACCAATCCATACTATTGTGAATAGATTGGAATTCTGAATCAATTCAGCTAGAGGTGTCTGGTTAGCAAGGTTGCAGTAGTGTAACATACACCTTGGGTACTCTGGTCAACAAGTGATAAGTTGCCTAGAGTGATGGTGAGTTCATTATAGAAGTGGTGAAAATGACTAATGAAAATGGAAAGTGATAAGGCAGGTCTCTAGCCACTTTGTTCAGAAGGTTGTCTCAATGCTCAATGGTTGTCTCACACAATCTGGTAGTGTATACTAGAAGCTGGCAAATCAAGTGAGAGAAAGCTCAGACTATCTATCCCTTCAGGCAGGTAGTCTAGCAAAAGTGTAGTAATGAACTAGTAGAGGTCTAGTGGGGACCAAGAGTCTTTGTTGTTCTAGTAGGGTTTTCTCCCAAAGGGTTGTCCTAGGTACTTGACCTAACGTAGGTACAAGTCCTGTACTCCTAATAGTACCTGTAGTAGTCCTAAGTAGTTTGATTCTGCCTCACTGAGACTTATGAATCCTAGCTACTTATGCTATTACTACTGTGTGATCTAATACTTCTTGTACTAGTATCACTAATAGCCTAAATGACCAATAACTGTATTGATCAAGTGACTTGGTAATATTAGGTAAAGTCTCCAATATTATTCCAGATGCCCCTCTAGGGGTTAAATTGTGCTCCTTATATATATACATGCAGTGGCTATACTAGGGCTATGCTAGGCTTACAAAGCTTACAAAGTAGCTGACTAATGCTCACTAAGGCTTACTAAGCTTTGTGGTGCTAACAAAGCCAAAAGCTCAGCCACAGAACCACCGTGGGACCTAAGGAGAGAAATATTCCCACAGTCTAATAGGGGATTGTAAAGAAAAATGCATATCTCAATAATGAGTAAGTAGAAAAATCTGAAAAAATCAGGGTTGATAGTGTTACGCTAAAGCATAGACTCTAGCTATAGCGACCACTCAACAGTAGGTTGACCGACTGAGTATGTTGGATAGGCTGCTCCTAAGAAGTCACAATGCTGGAGCACTATTCCTAGTCATCTGAGATGGTGATGAAGGAGGGAGACTTAGTGGGGCAGGGTTCCCACCTAAGGATCAGGATAAGACTAGAATCTAGCTGGTATTGCATAGAACTAGCTTGGAGTTTACATGAAGAGAGTCAGCCTACTTATAGTCCATGGAGGTGGCTATGTGGGAATGGGAACTACAAGTATCATCAAAGAAGAGGGATGATACGAGGAGATAAGGTCCAAACAGAAGATAGCAACGGTGAGAGAAAAGTATAAGGTGAAAGATAAGGAATGCTACCAATGGGAAAATATGGTAAGACTATGGAAAGGTATTGAATAGGTAGCGAGGGGTCCAAGGAGTTGATTGAAGTTTGAAATAGTGCACACTATTGTAAGTGTATGCCCATGGGAATAGCTCAGTCTATTTGTAATAGTGAAGAAAAGAGGGGCTAGACGAAGGAAAAGAAAAAGATCGTAACATTACCCTGGTGTTAGCTTCAAGTGAACCTCACTTGACTTACAATTCCCTATATCCTCCATAAGGGGATCCAGTCATGTTTCCTTCAGCTTCATCATCAACAAAGAACTTATCCTTGAGTAGTCCGTTATCCCAAGAGGGGCAACCATAGGTAGAGTGGGCAGGGGTGCGTGAACAAGTGCAAGGGGTATGGACATATTTGTGCTGCCAATGACCTGGAGTGGCAGTGGAACAGTGAGGGCAAATATATTGGGGACAGTCATGCTTCCAATGGTTAGTGCTCCCACATTCAAAGCAATGAGAGGGTCAGTGGGATATAGATGAGGATAGTGGTTGTTCTGGCTTATGGATGGTGACTCTGATGACTTGTTGGAAGACGATTCTTTCTGGGACCTGTGTGAAATATGCCTCTTGTTCGTCCGAGGGGGTGGATGTGCTGGATGGGGTCAGAGCTAGAGTGGGTGGAGGTGGAGTGGTGGCCTCTATGGGTATGTCATCTGCTTTCAGTTGGTTCTTCCCTATTGCTGATGAGAGTAGACCATAAGGTCCTACTATAGTGGTCTTCCAGTGAGAAGATCGCTTTGGGGTTTGGGAGGAGGGTGTCGATGTTGTAGTGGTAGGTGAGTTTGAAGTAGTGGATGGAGGTGAGGTTGAGGAGTGCCTGGGAGGAATAGAAAAAGGCTGGGGGATCACTGGAGGAGATGGTTCCCTGGGGGGAGGTTCTATGTGGTGGGGGGTATTGTGAAAATAGTAGCTCTGGTTGTCCATTGAAAGGGAAAGTAGGATAGGACAGAGTACGTGTCTGATGGTTGAGAATGGTAAAAGATTGATGATATTCAACATCCCTAGATGTTTGAGGAGATCAAGGACGAAGGTGTGGTGATGTACTAAAGTGTGGCTCATGGTTACGAATTGAGAGTCCCTAGTACGAGAGGGCTCAATCCTGGAATGAAGAATATGAATGGAGGCATAGGAGTAGTAAGCTTGGGTTGCAAGGATAAGGGGGGTGTTTCTGGTGAACTCATCGGTTCGCTCTATTCCCAAGGAGATGACTGGGTCATCTAGTAGGGAGGCAATGAGTATACACCTGGCATACTGGGGGAGTCAGGTAGTGGTGATGGGGATAATGGGGGCATTGTTGATGAACAAGTTGGAGGTGGGTTCAGTAGAGGACTGCATGGTTTGGAGAAGACTTTTTGTGACAAGGGTGAGGATTTTTAGTGGGGGTGAGGGAGGTGAAAACTTTCAGGAATTTCTCCTTATATTTGGCAAGTATTTCAGAGGCATCTTTGGCTATGTTTGCTTCTGGTTCCCACATCGAATCTGCCCTAGAATAACCTTCCCACCAGACAAAGAATTTCTGCTTAGTTTTGGGACCTTTGTGTGTGAGAAGGGAGTGGATTTTGTATTGTTCCTGTCCCTTGACAGTGATTAAGGGAGGTAAGGAGTGGTTAGGGCTGTGTTCAGCAGTTTCGGTGTAGGTAGAGAGGTTGGACGCGTGGAATATATCCCGAATTGTTCAAGTGAAAGGGATTTTTAGTCGGTAGGTGATGGGAGATAAGACCTGTGTGATTTCAAAGGGTCTGTGTTGCTTTGGTGACAGTTTACATGGTGGGAGATGGAGGGCGAGATTTTGGCCTTCTACCCATACCTTATCTCCGACTTTCCATGGTTTAAATCTAGAGGTGATTCGTTCCCTCATGAGTCTTCTTGCTCTTTTGTGTGCCTCTAGGGCTTCTCCTCTGGAGTGTTCTAGGGAGGAGAGTTAGGACTGTAGTGCAGGGATGAATGTTTTTCCAATTTTCAGGTAGGGACGGGATTGGTAGCCCATCATGAGAGTGAACAGAGTTTGTTGGGTGATAGAATGTATTGTGGAGTTATGGCAGAATTCAGTGATAGGGAGTAATTCGGACCATTTATTCAGGTTTCCATCACAGAATATTCTTAGGAAGGTTTCAACTTCTTGATTTATCTGTTCTGTTTCTCTATCAGTCTGGGGGTGATAAAGCATAGAAAGGGCGACTTTGTAGTTAAGGAGTTGTCCAAGTTCTCTGGCAAATACTGAGGCAAACTAGGGTCCTCTGTCAGAGATACATTTGTCATGTAGTCCAAAACATTTGAACACATGATCATGGAAAAGTTGGGCAACTCCTTTTGCATCAATGGTTTTTAGACAAGAGAGGAGAATTACCCCCTTTGTAAGGCCATGGTCGACCATGACCATAAGCGAGTCAAAACCCTTGGAAGGAGGTAAGTCAGTGACCAAGTCAACCGAGACTTGTTGGAAAGGACAAGTGCATTGTGATGGAATTGGATAGAGGGGTGGTAGGACCAGATGAGTATTGGGCTTGTTGGCCTGGCAAGTAGCACAACCTTTAATGTAGTTCTTGACCTGAGTGGTCAGTCTGGGCCACCAGTAATCCTGTTGGAGTCGATTGATGGTTCTAAAATGTCCCCCATGTCCAGCAGAAGGGGAATCATGAGCATGTGAAATTAGGTCCTTTCGAGTAGGTTCTGGTACATATAGGTGTCCTTTGAAGTAGAGACAGTCATCAAGGTATGCCCAGTCTTCTTTGCGGGCTCTGGGGAAAAGAGAGAAATCAGAAGCAAGG
This sequence comes from Bothia castanella, assembly GCA_038089595.1. Classification (NCBI taxonomy): domain Eukaryota; kingdom Fungi; phylum Basidiomycota; class Agaricomycetes; order Boletales; family Boletaceae; genus Bothia; species Bothia castanella. The sequence continues at coordinate 9,082 of JBBPLB010000439.1, forward strand.
GTATCCAGTGCCTTCTTTACAAGGGGGTCATCAGGGGTTAACAATGTGATCTTGTCTGCTAATGCAGCATCGATTAGATTGATGAAAAGTTGGTTAGGAAGGAGGGTTGAGATATTATCATTACTGGTGTCGACATCTAAGATTCAACTTAAAGCATTGGCTGATCCCATTTGAGATCCAGGTAGATGTTTGAACTGCAGGTCAAAATCCTGTAAAAAGAGAAGCCATCTGGCCTAACGTCTAGACAATTTCCTAGGTTCTCGGAAATAGGTCAGGTTCTTGTGATCTGTGAGTATTGTTACTGGATGTCCTATTCCTGAGAGGTATTGCTGTCAGGCATGCAATGCTCAGATGACAGCAAGGAGTTCTCTATTATAGATGTTGTAGTTTCATTCTGCTGATCCAAAGGTCTGAGAAAGGTATGCACAGGGGTGAAGGGCTCCTGTGGCATCTTTTTACATTAGGACTCCTCCTGAGGCAAGAAGAGAGGCATCAGTCATTACAAAGAATGGGGTGGAGGTGTCTAGCATCTGTAGTATTGGTGTGGAGAGGAAGGAGTTTTGAAGAACTTCAAAGGAATTCTGGTGAGATGATGACCAGTTCCATGTTGAGGTTTTCTTGGTGAGATCTAGTAGGGGTCAAGCAATATCAGAGAAGGAGGGAATGAATCTTCAGTAGAAGTTGCAAAATCCTAGGAACGAGTGAACTCCCTTGATCAAGGAGGGGGGTTTTCATTCAGCAATTGCTTTCAGTTCGACAGGGTCCATAGCAATTTTGCTAGGTCTGATGATCATTCCTAAGTATTCAACTTCAGATGCATTGAATAGGCATTTAGAGAGTTTAAGGTGCAGTTTTTCCTCTCTAAACCATTGGAGTACCCTTTTGGTGCATTCCTGGTGCTCTTCATAGTTTTCTGAGTAAATCAGGACATCATCCATGTAGATGATGAGCCATCCTTCAGTGATGAGGTCCTTGAAGGCATCATTCATGTATGCCTGGAATATGGAGGGGAAATTACACTGTCCAAAGAATATAACAGTTGGTTTGTATAATCCAAAAGGGGTGATAAAAGCAGCCTTCCACTGGTCTTCTGGTTTGATGCGGATGTTATTATATCCCCATCGGACATCAAACTTGGTGAAGTATTTGGCTGTCTTCAGTTTGTCAATGAGGTCAGAGATCAGAGGAAATGGATAAGCATTTTTGATTGTTGCTTCATTGACGTATTGGTAATCTTGGCATGGACGAAGAGATCCATCCTTTTTTGATACAAAGAAGAAGGGGGCTGCTTGGGGGGATTTGGATGGGACTATTTTGCCAGTATGAAGGTGTTCACCAATAAAGGCCTTGCAGGCTTCTGCTTCTTTTGGGTTCAGGGGATAGGTCTTTCCTACTTTCAGAATGAAATCAGATTTCAATTCGATGGTGTGGTCATAGGTTCTATACAGTGACCTACATGAAAATCATATCTTGCTGAGTCAGTAAACAACACCACATAACCACTACACTACCAATCAATAGTTCATACTATGACCTAATACTCTACCAAGTTTTGTAATATTTGACTAAGCCATTCTGGAGATATGAATTTTTCATTGAGCATTCATTTTGATAGAATCCTAGTACTACTCTAGCTAGTTAATTAGTGCTAATCATGTAAACTGGCCTAAGATAGGAGCTT
>JBBPLB010000443.1:0-10685 GCA_038089595.1 Bothia castanella
TACTACAATATATAGTAAATATGAATGCTCAAAGAAATATTCATATCTTTGGAACTACTAGAGGTGCTTACATAAAATTTAGTAGATGGATACCTTATAGTATAAGCTATTTATTGAGAGAGAGAGAGACACTTGATTGCTACAGTGCTTGACTGTGCATGAGGTGTTTTCGTGCAGGTCAACATGAGCTTATTATTCCTATGTCTCTGTTTGCATCCTCCACTCCAGAATCAAACCCTCTCATACAAGGGACTCTCAATTCATAACTATGGGCCATGCTCTAGTACATCATCATACTTCGATCCTCGATCTCCTTGAACACCTGGAGATACTGGACATCATCAACCCTCTACCATTCTCAACCATCAGGCACATACTTCACCCTGTTCTACTCTCCCTCTTGATGGACAATCGAAGCTATTATTTTCACAATATCCCCCACCACATCGAACCTCCCCCCAGGGAACCTTCTCCCCCAGTAATCCCCCAACCTCTTTCTATTCCCCCCAGGCACTCCTCAACCTCACCTCCATCCACTACTTCAAACTCACCTACCACTACAATGTCAGCACCCTCCTCCCAAACCCTGAAGTGATCTTCTCACCGGAAGACCACTATAGTAGGACCTTATGGTCTACCCTCATTGGCAATGGGGAAGAATCGACAGAAGAAAGACAACGCACCTGCAGAAGTTGCCACTCCTCCACCATCCACCCCAGCTCCAACCCCATTCAGCACATCCACCCTCTCAGACGAACAAGAGGCATATTTCACACAAGTCTCAGAAGGAATGATCTTCCAATGTGTCATCAGAGTCACTATCCATAGACCGGAGCAACCACCACCATCTGCCTCCCACTGATCTTCTTGGTGCTTTGAATATGGAAGCACCAACCATTGGAAGTGTGATTGTCCCCAATACATTTGTCCTTACTGTTCCACTGCCGCTCCTGGTCATTGGCAGCATGAATGCGTTCACACCCCGTACACTTGTTCACACACCCCTGTCTGCTCTACCTATGGTTGCCCTTCTTGGGATGATGGACTACTTGAGGATGAATTCTTTGTCAATGACAAAGCTGAAGGAAACATGACCAGATCCCCTTATGGAGGGTATAGAGAATTGTAAGTCAAGTGAGGTTCACTCGAAGCTAGTACCAGGGTAATGTTACAATCTTTTCTTTTTCTTTCCTTCTAGCTCCTCTTTTCTCCATTATTATAAACAGACTGAACTATTCCCATGAGCACACACTTACAATAGCATGCATTATTTCAAACTTTGATCAACTCTTCAGACCCCTTGCTACCTAATCAATACCTTTCCATAGCCTTATCTTATTCTCCCATCGGTAGTATTCCTTATCTTTTGTCTTATACTTTTCTCTCACCGTTGCCATCTTCTTTTGGACCTTATCTCCTCATATCATCCCTATTCCTTGATGATACTCATAGTTCCCACTCTCACATAGCCACCTTCATGGAGTATAAGTAGGCCGACTTTCTTCATGTAAACTCCAAGCTAGTTCTACACAATACCAGCTAGATTCTAGTCTCACCTCAATCCTTAAGTGGGAACCCTGCCTCACTAAGTCTTCCTCCTTCGTCACCATCTTAAATGACTGGGAATAGTGCCCCAGCGTTGTGACTTCTTAGGAGCAGTCAACCAAACGTACTCAGTTGGTCAACCTACTGTTGAGTGATCACTATAGCTAGAGTCTACACTTTAGCATAACAGATGGAAGTTCTGAGGTGAGGGTCTAACAGAGATCCAATGATGTTATAACAGGAGGTAATCAGAGATGATCAGGAGGAGCTTGGGGAAGGTGATAGTGGTTGGGATGGATATGACAAAATGCAGGCTTCAGAGATCATAATACTTAGATCAGCTATGATATTTTGTGTCTGTTTCAATGGCAATTGTTGACTGATTACCACAGTAAAGAATTATTGGTATGATTTGACAGTACCTAAGCTCTACATATAGTTTTCTAAGCCATACAATTTCTTTACCTACTTTAGCCATTGACATAAATTCTACCTTAGCAATAGATAGTGCAGTCCAATTTTCCTTTTTGTGATTCTACATGATTGTGCCACTGTTTAGGACAAACACATTGCTGAATGTGGATGACAAATCATAATTGTCTGCAAAGCTTGCATCAGCATATCCATAGAATGATTGTTTGGCCTCACTTTCTCTATATGTGATACCTACATTTTAGTTTCCTTTAGATATCATAGCACTCTCTTCACTACTTTCCAATGGACTGTCAAGACCAGTTCCTCTGACAGGTTAACTCTGACTTGATGTTGGTTGGGTGAAGAATGAGAAAGTGGAGTGGGGCAGAGATAGACTAAAGACAATCAGAGGGGGTGAGGACTGTAGCTTCAACTTATGTGTTGCACCCTTGTACTCCTGTGTTCTTATATTTTGGAGGTTGTAGTCAGATGTGCATGATGCAACATTGAACAACAAGTCTGATGAAGTAAAGAGGACATAAAGAGTGTTGGAGATACATGATATCAGAGATATGATAGGAGAAGTGTAATGAGGTTGGAATTAGAGTAGAAGGTGTCTTAGGATTGATATTTGAACTGAGAAGTAAGTCCTCAGCATCATACAACTTAAATACAGGAGGACAAGGCTATATAAGAGGAATAAAGCTGACATTCACTATAAGATATCATATGGAGAGGTGGAGGAGCAATGACAAAGTGATGACAGATCAATACAAATGATATCATGCAGTGTAACAGATCACAAAGTATAATGGAACAGAGATAGAAGATAGAATAGCCAGATTGTCAAAGGACTGGTGACTAGGTTCAAAGATAACTGTAAATACAATTACCATAAAAGGAAGGTTAGAGTAGAGTTGTGCACATTAGGTTGGAGAAGTAGTAAGGGTTGGAGCAGAGATGATACATAGAGCAGGAGAGGTCAGTTCTGGGAGGAGTTGTTGGTTGGAGTTGAGGTGAGTTGTTATGGTCATGACATGGACCATATTTGTATGCTTGTTGAATGTGCAGAACTTATTGACAGCATATACTACAGTATATCAGAACGTGTGCTGACCATGACATACATTAGTGATCCCATGAGTGACACATAATTTCCATTTTTGTGTATTGTGGCATCCTCATGTTCTGGAGGTTTCAACTTCACATTCAGGTCCAATGGAGTGGATATGGGATTACAATCTTGTAGGCCTTCTCTTTCCAATATAGCCTCAATATATTTTATTTGACTGATAGTGAGGGTGTCCATTTCTCTGTTCCATATGATTTCAATGCTGATCAGTTTATTTGGCTTGCCTAGATCTGTTATTTGGAATAGCCAACCAAGTTACACTTTTAGGTTACTCATGGTCTCCACATTATTGACAAATAGTAGCAGGTCATCAACTCATACCATTATGATCTCTGTAGTATCTCCTTTCTTTTGTAGGTAGACACATGGGTCTGAATGTAATTGTTTGAAGTCCAATTTTATTACCTTGGGATTAAACTCCCTGTTCTATTCACATCTGGACTGTTTTAATCCATATAATATTTTTGTTAGCCAACATAGCCTAGACATGCTATCATTAAAGCCTTCAAGTTAACACATGTATATTTCCTCTTTTAGCTTGTCATTAAGATACACCCCCTTTACATCCATTTGTTTGATTTCCTAATCCTTGTCTACTACTAGGGCAAGGACAGCTTGGATTGTCTCAAGTCATACTACTGGAGAAAATGTTTGATTATATATAATCTATTCATATGACTTGTGTAAAGACACTATTCACAGTTGTTGAGGAAGGTGATAGAGAGGGACTTAGTGGGGCAGGGTTTCCACCCAAGGATTTAGGAGACTAGAATCTATGCTAGATTATGTAGAACTAGCTTAAAAAATATATGAGGAGAGCTGGTCTACTTGTAGTCCATATAAGTGGCTATATGGGGATGGGAACTACAAGCATCACCAGGGGAGAGGGATGATGTGAGGAGATAAGATCTATTGATAGGTGAAATGAGTGAGAGGAGATAGAAGCAATGAAAGAAAAATATAAGGGAAATGATAAGAAGGCTATCTCTTGGGAAAATAAGATAAGGCTATGGAAAGATATAGATTAGGTAGCATAGGGTCCAAAGGGAAGATGTTAAAGCTTAAAATAGCATACACCTTCATAGCTATGCACCCAAGGGAATAGTTCAGTAACATGATAGTAGTGAAGAAATGGAAGGCTAAAGGAGAAAATTGTAACATTACCCTCAATCAAGTGGACATTGTCATCAAGCATGTCCATCTAGGTATCAAGATTGAAAGCACTAGGGAGGCACAGGTGATGGCAGATAAAGTAGAAATGACAACACTATGAATGATACTAGCAGCAACTCCTGACAAGTCACACTGAGAACATTAAACATTAGCTATGAAACAATAACATCAGCATTGAGAATGCATCAAGAGTGTGCAATACCACTTACCAGAGTCACCATGGTCATCTGACAGACACTCAAACATAGAGAACAAATCTTAGGCTTGGAGCTCAAGAAAAGTGTATGGGCAACTCAAGCAGGGCCACAGAGCTCAATGGTGGTGAGATGGACATGTCAGAAGCACTATACAGCAATAGAGACATCCAGAATGAGGTTGAGATGTTGATGATGTACTTGTTATGATCTTTTCTTTCTTTTAGCCCCTCTTTTCTCCATTATTACAAACAGACTGAGCTATTCCTATGGGCACACACTTACAATAGCGTGCACTATTTCAAACTTTAATCAACTCCTCAGACCCCTCACTACCTATTCAATACCTTTCCATAGTCTTACCATATTTTCCCATCAGTAGCATTCCTTATCTTTCACCTTATACTTTTCTCTCACCGTTGCTATCTTCTGTTCGGACCTTATCTCCTCATATCATCCCTCTTCTTTGATGATACTCATAGTTCCCATTCCCACATAGCCACCTCCATGAACTATAAGTAGGCTGACTCTCTTCATGTAAACTCCAAGCTAGTTCTATGCAATACCAGCTAGATTCTAGTCTCACCTCAATTCTTAAGTGGGAACCCTGCCTCACTAAGTCTCTCTCCTTCGTCACTGTCTCAGACAACTGGGAATAGTGCCCCAGCATTGTGACTTCTTAGGAGCAGCCAAATCAACGTACTCAATTGGTTGACCTACTGTTGAATGGTCACTATAGCTAGAGTCTATGCTTTAGCGTAACAGTACTGTAATGTGTCAATCAAGGGGGAGAGAATGAGTGTGAGTGCATGCATGTGATTGATGATGAACACTGTAGAATACAATCAGTACAATGTAGTAAGAGTTGATGACATACCTATGGAACCCCTGGAGCCATCTTTACCACCTGACAAGCCTGTGCAATGAGGAAACAAGCCCCTGAGCATCAAGCTTGAGAGGAAATGGAACTTGCTGGCAGTGATATGCATGCACAGAAGGGTATCCAGCCACAATGAGGATGACAAGAACATACTGAAGAAGCCTATAAATGCATCAGAAGGGTGTCAAGAGTGTTTAGTGCAGGATGAGGAGGAATACTTACCTAGAAAGGCCCTAGAGGATCCAGTCAAGCCAGGCAGTGCCCACAGCATTGGAGAATATCCTAGAAATGATCAGGATGGGCACATTGACCTGCACAAAAACACTTCATACATAGTCAAGCACTATAGCTATTAAGCCTCTCTCTCTATTATTAACTAGCACATACTATAAGGTTGTCATGACCATGACAACTTACCTCAACTCCAACCAACAACTCCTCCCAGAACTGATCTTCTCCACTCTATATATTATCTCTACTCCAACTCCTACTACTTCTCTGACCTAATGTGTACAACTCCACTCTGACCTTCCTTATTTAGTAACACCCTTTTCTATTACTATATATCTGGTCACTGGTTTGTTGGTGAACAGACATCATACCTTTCCTCTTTCATTTCAATATGCTTTGTGATCTGTTACACAGCATGACAACTTTTATATTGCCCTGCCTTCACTTCATACATAGTACCTCTGCTCTGCCATATGATACTTTGTAGGATATGTCAGTATACTTTATCATACAGCCTCACACTCCTGCATTTAAGACCTACAAATGCTGAGGACTTACTCCTCAGTTCAAATATTGATCCTATGACACCTCCCACTCTAATTCTGACTCTATTGCACTTCTCCTATCATATCTTCAACACTCTTTACATCCTCTCCACTTTGTTGGACTTGTCATCCAACATTACATCATGCACATATGACTATGACCTCTGAAATATGAGGACAGGGGAGTATAAGGGTGTAACACATAAGTTGAAACTGCAGTCCTCACCCCCTTTGATTATCTTTGGCCTATCTCTGCTCTGCTCTGCTTTCCTATGCTCTGCCCAACCCACATCAAGTCAGAGCTAGCCTGTTGGAGGAACCAGTCCTGACAAAGGTATTCATTATTGAAGTATTACACTTTCACTATTCTATCATTGGATTAATGGTCTAGCCTTTCTATTATTATTCATGGCCTAGATCCATTCCAGACAGCTTTGTATGACATAATCATCCAGAATGTTCTATACAATGTTATACAGTATCTCTGGACTATTCTACATGATGTCACATTCTAGACTCATAACATCATAGATAGCTATTATTATCTTCCATTCCATTCCATTCCTATCTTACTCCTGATTACTTCCTAGATACAATTTGATCCTATCCACAGTTCTGGTTTGATCCTATATCATTATCTTCCAATAGCAATAGTTGCTTTTATCTCTTAATAGGGTTTGAGCTCCTATTGAACTTTATCCTATATAGTATATAAGAGAGACCTCTTTCAATGTTCTCTCTCTAAGCAGTTGTTTCATATCCTTGTTTTACAAGGACTATCAATCTATCTGCCTCTCTGTTATCTGTTGAGTCTCTGCTCCAGTAACTACTTGTTATCACTCTAAGCTCAAGTCTTATCATCTTTCAACTTCAACCTCTCAAGTGAGTATCTCCCACTTGAGACTCATTTATCTGTGTCCATTGAGAGATTGCTACTCTCATCTTTTTGCATTCTACCTTCCCAATATTCATCCACCAAGTTTCATGTAAGTAGCCCCAGTGGTTCAAGAGATATGAATATTTCTTTGAGCCTTCATATTTGCTATACCATATAATAGTAGTACTTAGTTAGTTAAGTTACACTAATCATGTAGCTGACCCCTATTAGCTAAAGATTCATATCATGTGATTAGAGTGACAAAGAGGTTGTCACATGACCAACAAGTCACCTGAGTGTACAGCTACTCAGGTATATGATTGGTCTGAATGTGCTAGAACATTTCTAGATCTGTGCTGATAACAAATTAGTTACCTGAATTTCAAATTGGTATCTAGGAACAGGAACAGAAATAGGAACAGGAATAGATATATCATTCCTATGCAAGCACAGCCTCACAGACATACCCCTATACCTTGACATTAATGAATTTCAAAATGTCATGAGGTATTAAACTCTGTTTAGACATAAGGCCCTAAGGAGCAATTTCAAATCCAGGAACAGACCATGGCATTAAAGGACTGTCCTGAAGGCTATGCCTGTTAAATGAGCATTCATTAATTGTCTGAATCAGGAAAACTCATAATCACACATTGGGACTCATTTAGCTGATTTAGGATCATCACAGCCTCCTGTAAAAAGGTATATAAAGAGAGCTGATTCTGCAGATAAGATAAGATCTCATTGATAATCAAATCTTTGGCCTAGTAAAGATATAATACTACTAAGTAGCAAGTAGGAAGATAAGCTCCCAATCAAGAATTAGACCATCTCCACTACTCCTTTTAGTGTATCAGGGTCAAGATAAGATCCCAATAAGCCTCTTTGCCTAGATAAGCACTTACATGATCACTCTAAGTGAACACAGGGAACTAGTCTAAGTCTTGTGTACATTTAAGATACTATTAGACAAATCAAGCACTACAGAAGAAAGCTTAAGTCTTACCAAGGATACTCACTAGGTAGAAAGAGACCTTGGATAGTAATCAATCACCTGATAGGTGGCCACTAAGAAGAAAGGCACTGTAACTTAGATAAATATAGTCTAAGAATACCTATCAGCTGAGTGTATACTTCACAGAATCTAGCACTCTACTCAATCAATACAAAGGTTCACCACTAACCATATTGAGTGATCATTGAGTGACCTATTAGGCATACACACATACATTCTCACCTCTACCAAGTAACTTGTTCTCAAGGAATAAGCTTATCAGTTATCAAGTGTAGTATTATCTCAAGGATTTTATTACCACTCATCTACAATCAATCACAAGGAGTTACCTATCTCAGATCTTACATAACCTGAGACTCTCCTTCAACATAATTCCCACACAGCCACAAGTCTCATGGTTGTTGAGCAATCCATTTTATTAGTTAGCATCAAGTATCACAGCTATACAGATTAGGCTTTTGGTATACTTTTAGCTACCTAGTCAACCCCTAAAAACCTATCAAAGCTAGAAAAAGGCCAATTCTGGTCTAGAAGATAATAATCTGTGACCAGGAAGAACAACCAGGGATCCATTTTACTAAGCTGTAACTCATTTGATACTTGCTATTGAGTAATCTAGTGAAAGTTTGTTGTCAACTACCAGTTCATAGTAAGCAATAGGCCTAGAGGAAAGAATTGAGGAATCCCTAGCTTTCTATTCATTCTTTCCTAAAGAAATGACAACATTGTCAAAATGAATATACTATGTTAAGATAAAGTTTCAGGAGACCTAGAAGGCAAGCAAGAGACAATGGATAATATCAAGGGCTATTTAGACTGCAATAATGATGGCAATGGTAGTGGGTATGATGGGAGACAATATTGGAATTATGACACAATGAGTGGCACACATCACAACTCAGAATGACTTAGAATAAATATATCAGCTATCGAGAAAGCAAATTAGTATGGACTGTTGAACATGCACCTTGTAGTAGTACTTTGACATATAGAGAACATTACTTAATGTAGTAGGTAGTTACCACACCACATGTATAAGTAATTCCAACTCAGCTTGTCTGAGTTTGAACACTTCTTGTTCTTATTCTACCATCATCTTCAGTATAAGCTCAAACTGTTCTAGTAAGTCAACTGTTTCTCTACATGTGGCAATTATGTTGCTTAACATGGACTGTGCAACTGTACAACAGTACATGTATCTAGGCCATCCAAACCATTCACCATACATCCCAATTGGTCTACAAGGCATCCTAACCCACCATGTTGATATGGACAACTGAAATTGCAATCAAGAAGTGTCAGCTACTCTAGGAAGACCTACCAGGTCACATGGACATGTCAAGGCTATATTAGGTAAATCAGCTACAACCACATATATTGTACAGTATATGAAGTGGAGAAGGTGCAGGAGTGATTCTGAGGCATGATACATGAGCACAACAGTGTTAGAGTCAATCAAGGATGATAGTGTGTATTGTATCAAGGCTGGGCCACAACTTACCAAATAGAGCAACCACACCAGTATAGTGCAACACAGTATGATACATTCATTTGTACAGGACCATGATCACATGTTCAGTAAGCATTTATTGGATATACATGTACTTTCATTTACTGTCTTTCCTTTTATTTGACAAACCTTCTAACTATTACTAATCTCTTTGTGTTTGAGGGGGGGTGTTGGAAATATTAGATTACCCACACATGTGCTTATATAAGCAATTAGTTACATTGCACTAGCTTTTACCATAGTCTATTTTGTGACTTAATAGTGCTAAGTATTCTACAGAAATGATTCTCACTTTTTTTTTGTTTTGTTTTCATATGGTAATATTACTGTTGAATGATATCAATCATTACACATGCCCAATGAGCATAGTGCACACATTGGCTAGATTACAATGTGTGAAATATATGTGACTAACAAACACAAATAGATGTCAAGCAAGGTTTTTGCTGACACAAGACAGTATTCACAAGTGAGTGTGGTAAAATGAAAATTTTCAACAGGAGTTACTTCCTTTGTTACACATCATGGAACAATTCATCAGTCAGGTATATGATGCATGACAGACAAATTGATCAATTTAGTACAGTATTTCACTGATGTCTCTTGGAATGCTTCTGTCCTTGTGTGTCATCACTATCATAGACATTAGTTTACTTGCTCCATCATATGCCCTCCTCCCACATTCACCATACTAGGGTCCCATTGTCCAGCTTCATTTCTCTGCTTGATGTTGGAATATGTGATATCAAACAGTGTAGACATACAGCCACTGTATTACATAAGCATAGAGTGTACTTAGAACCCTCAGTAGTGTAGCTATTTCTCTTTAGTGACTACTACCATTTCTATAGGTTATGAGCCCTGTATGCACTCAATAGATCACTCACCCATTTCAACATGCCTTACTCAACACAACATGGCAGGAAGAAACTTCTGCACCAGACCTGTCAGTAGATGGAATCAACTGGACAGAGTGCTGCAAAGCCCTATTTCGTGCTGCGGATGTACTAGACCTAGTGGGAATACTTGATGGCATGAGAACGAAGCCGGACGACCCATGGTTCGAGAACCCATGGTGTACAGCTGTGTGGCTGCGCGATGACACGGAAACGCAGTACATACTCGTCAAGACTACCCCACCACTCATCCATAACCAGTTCACCTTGAGG
>JBBPLB010000444.1:0-10683 GCA_038089595.1 Bothia castanella
ATGTTGGATTGACCGCTCCTAAGAAGTCACAACGCTAGGGTACTATTCCTAGTCGTTTGAGATGGTGACGAAGGAGGGAGACTTAGTGGGGCAGGGTTCCCACTTAAGGATCAGGGTGAGACTAGAATCTAGCTGGTATTGCATAGAACTAGCTTGGAGTTTACATGAGGAGAGTCAGCCTACTTATAGTCCATGGGGGTGGCTATGTGGGAATGGGAACTATGAGTATCATCAAAGAAGAGGGATGATACGAGGAGATAAGGTCCAAACAGAAGATAGCAACGGTGAGAGAAAAGTATAAGGTGAAAGATAAGGAATGCTACCGATGGGAAAATATGGTAAGACTATGGAAAGGTATTGAATAGGTAGCAAGAGGTTCGAGGAGCTGATTAAAGTTTGAAATAGTGTATGCTATTGTAAGTGTGCGCCCATGGGAATAGTTCAGTCTGTTTGTAATAGTGAAGAAAAGAGGGGCTAGACGAAGGAAAAGAAAAAGATCGTAACACCTCGTATATGTCATCTCTGTTGAGTTGCCACCAGTAACTGTCTTGGCAGGTAGACCTATCAACCTCCCTACCTCCCACTTCTAGCTGATACTTGCCAGATCACTTCCCCAGTCCCTTTTGCCTTCTATGAGTGAAAGGACTCCCTTGGACACCCAGCACCATTCATACGAAACTACTATGGGTTCTATAACAAGTATGTGAACCAATATCTACCTTCACCACCCTCTCTTGCTCTCATAGACAACAAGAGACATTCCGCCCCTTTCTCTTATATCCCACCCAACCTCCTCAAGCAAAAGAAGGAGGATGATGACTCTGATGACATAGGGTGCACTATCAAATGTGCCATCCTACTCAAAGACCTCAAGGTTAAGCATGAGGCTTTCCATAAGACAAGTAAGGGCAGAATAACAAGTGAGTCACACTCCCTTGCCCATTGCCTTCACACTAATGATGTAACTACCATTAAACTAAAGTCCCTGTCCCTGGAATATGATGACAAGAATGCATCTGGTCCAACTGGAACCACATCCAAGCCTGTTAGAGCCCTCAAAAGGCTTGCACTCACAGATTTATACCTTGGAAGTCCTAGTCCACCCCTCACATCTATCTCCCTCAGTCTGTTTTTGGATGGCGACTACACCTCTGACAATGATGACACCATGGATGAGTGCTCAGGTCACACTAGTCCAGCCTCATCTAGCCGAAGTGATTATCCTGCTCCCCATCTGTGCTTCATCCTCAGCTTTGATACACTCATCTGGAGCATCGCCACCAATCAGTGTTATGATCTCATCTTTGATCCCATCATGGTGTGTGCTCAGACTCAAGAGCACTTCAATCCAATCCCTCTCATTGATAATGTGTTCAATGGGGAACATCAATACAAAGGTAACAACTGGTATACTCACACCCTGCTTCTGGTGGTTGAGTATGATGAAGACCATCTCCCACTTCCTTTCTGTGGCCAGTACTCAGTATTCACTCTCCACACCACCCTAGAACTTGCAACTAAATTATACAGTATACTCAAGCAGTTCCAACAGGAACACTGCAACTGGGATAGAGTACTCCATAGCAAGATCCTTTTGTGCTATCCCCTTAACCTCTACTACACCTGATAATTCACATATGAACTGCATATCCCCTGGTCCAATGCCCCACCTATCACTCTAGTACCCCAACTCTGACATATGCACAAGGGAATGCTCACCCTCATTCAGTGTGTTCATGGTGTACTAATGTCCGAGCAGTCCTCCCAATGCTAGGAGACTACCATTGTAACAATCTTGGGATGTGGTGTGCACTGCTCAAGTACGTCTGCCACAAACAGAAGCAGTACTATGACATATATGGTAGCACTAACATCTCTCCCCCCCTCAAGCATTCCAGCAACTACCCTATGCAATAACAGCACCAAGTAAATACTGATTGTACCAACATGATCAGTTGTATCTCATTCTACTTACTATGTATCCTCTTTAGCTTTGTTTCATCCTGGGTCTGAGAACTTGCCACCCCATACAAGTTCTTGGGCCTGGCCCCAGTTCCATATCTACTTACTATTTACCTTTTCCAGCTTGTTTGCTCTTTGTCCACCTTGTTTGAGCTTGTACTAACATGTATATTTACTTTTCTATTAGCTAACATGAAACCACATGGTGAGGGCTCTCTATATCCTCATCACTGGTTTCTCTTGCTTATATCAACTTGTCCCTCCCTCTTTTGGGAGGGATAACAAATCTATTTACATTTTTTTTCTTTATTCACTCATTTCATGTCTGTTGTCACTTGTACAATATATTTATGAGTTTGTGTGTACTCATGTGCATGACTCAGTGCCAATAAAACCTCGAATTGACTTAAGTAAAATCAAAACTTAGGTTACATAGAGTACACACAAATGAGCATAACACAATGACCTACACAAATAAGCCTTAGTCAGTCATATGATTAACTCACATGAGATCCGACTTAGTCAATACAACAAAAATAAGTTGGATCAATTGTTACACAAGTTGGAACTCAGTCAGAAGTGTCAGAACTGTCTCACAATGATTGGAACACCTTCGGAACACATCAGAACAGTTGGAAGCAAGTACCCCCCCTATCCATAATTCTCAGATAGGGGTACCAAAGTCAAAATACTACTATAAAAAGTGTATCCTACATACATATGGTGTTACGCTGAAGTGTAGACCCTAGCTTATAGCGACCATTCAACAGTAGGTCGACTGACTGAGTACTTTGGACTGGTTACTCCAATGAGTCACAACACTGGGACACTATTCCCAGTCATTAGAAATGGTGACAGAGGAGGAAGACTTAGTGAAGCAGGGTTCCCACTTAAGGATCAAAGAGAGACTAGAATCTAGCTGGTATTGCATAGAACTAGCTTGGGGTTTTTATAGGAGAGATGTTGGCCTACTTATAGTCCATAAGAGTGGCTATGTGGGAATGGAAACTATGAGCATCATCAGAGAATAGGGATGATGTGAGGAGATAAGGTCTGTAAAGAAGACAGAAATGATGAGAGAAAAGTATAAGGTGAAAGATAAAAGGGACTACCATTGGGAAAATATGATAAGGCTATGGAAAGATATTGATTAGGTAGTAAGAGTTCTAAGGAGATAATCAAAGCTTAAAATAGCACACACTATTGTAAGTGTACGCCCATGGGAATAGCTCTGTCTGTTTGTAGTAATGAAGAAAAGAGGGGCTAGAAGAAAGAAAGAAAAAGATCATAACATTACCCTGATAGTAGCTTCAAGTGAACCTCACTTGACTTACAAGTCTCTATATCCTCCATAAGGGGACCCAGTCATATTTCCCTCGGCTTCATCGTCGACAAAAAACTTGTCTTCAAGAAGTCCATTATCTCAAAAGAGACAATTATAGGTAGAGTGCGTGGGAGTGTGTGAACATGTGCAAGGGGTATGGATGCAGTCATGTTGCCAATGACCTGGAGCAGCTGTAGAGCAGTGAGGATAGATATATTGAGAGTAGTTGCACTTCCAGTGGTCGACACTCCCACATTCGAAGCAATGAGAGGTCTGATGGAATGTGGATGGTGGTGGTTGCTTGAGCTTATGGATGGTGACTCCGATGATGTGTTGGAAGGTGGTTCCTTCTAGGATCTAGGTGAAGTCGGCCTCTTGTTTGTCTGGAGGAGTGGATGTGTTGAATGAGGTTAGAACTGGGGTAGATGGAGGAGGAGTAGCAGTCTCTGTGGATATGTTGTCTGCTCTCTGTTGATTCCTCTCTATTGCTGATGAGGTTAGACCATAGAGTCTTGCTATAATGGTTTTCTGGTGAGAAGATCACTTCAGTGTTTGAGAAGAGGGTGCTAACATTGTATTGGTAGGTGACCTCAAAGTAGAGGATGGAGGAGAGGTTGAGGAGCATCTGGGGGGAATAGGAAGGACCTGGGGAACTGCTGGGGGGAGGGTTCCCTGGGAGGAGGTTTGATGTGGTGGGGGGTATCATGAAAATAATAACTCCGATCATCCATTGAGAGAGAGAGTAGGATAGGATGAAGTACATGTCCAATGATAGGGAATGGTTCAAGGTTGATTATATCCAACATCCCCAGATGCTCAAGGAGATCAAGGATGGAGGTACGATGGTGTACTAGGGCATGGCCCATAGTTATAAACTGAGAGTCTCTGATATGAGAGGGTTTGATTCTGGAATGAAGAATGCAAATGGAGGCATAGGAATAGTAAGCTCATGTTGTGAGAACAAAGGGGGTATTTCTGGTGAACTCATCAGTATGTTCTATTCCCAAGGAGATGACTGGATTGTCTAGCAAGGAGGCAATGAGTATATGCCTGGTATACTGAGAGAGTTGAGTAGTGGTGACAGGGATGATTGGAGCATTGTTGATGAAGAGATTGGAGGTGGGCTCAGTAGGGGACTGTATAGTTTTGAGAAGACTTTTTACAACACAAGTGAGGGTTTTTGGTGGGGGTGAGAGAGACAAAAACTTCTGGGAACTTCTTTTTATATTCAGTGAGTATTTCAGGGGTGTTCTTGGTGATGTTTTTTTCTAGTTCCCATGTTGAATCTGCCCTGGAGTAACCTTCCCACCAGACAAGAAATTTCTGTTTAGTTTCAGAGCCTTTGTGCATGAGAAGAGAATGGATTTTGTATTGTTCCTGTCTCTTGATGGTGATTGGGGGTGGTAAGGAGTGGTTAGGCCCATGTTTGGCTGTTTCAGTGTAGGTAGAGAGGTTAGAAGCATGGAATATATCCCAAATTGTCCAAGTTGAAGGGATCTTTAGTTAGTAAGTGATGGGAGATAAGACCTGTGTGATTTTGAAGGGTCCATGTCACTTAGGTGATAGTTTTCATGATGGGAGGTGGAGGGTGAGATTTCAGCCTTCCACCTATACCTTATCTCCAATTTTCCATGGTTTGAACTTGGAGGCAATTCGTTCTCTCATAAGTCTTCTAGCTTTTTCATGTGCTTCTAAGACTTCTCCTCTGGAATGTTCTAGGAAGGAGAGTCGAGATTGTAATGCAAGAACAAATGTTTTGTCAATTTTCAGATAGGGATGGGGTTGGTAACCCATCATGAGAGCAAATGGAGTTTGTTGGGTGGTAGAATGTACTGTGGAGTTATGGTAGAACTTGGCAATAGGAAGTAGTTTGTACCATTTATTTGGATTTCCATCACAGAATATTCTTAAGAAGGTTTCAACTTCCTGATTTACCCGCTCAGTTTCTCCATCAGTCTGGGGGTGATAAGGTGTGGAAAGGGCAACCTCATAGTTGAAGAGTCATCCTAGTTCTCTGGCAAATACAAAGGTGAATTGGAGTCCTCTGTTGGAGATACACTTATCATATAGTCTGAAGCGTTTGAATACATGATCATGGAAGAGTTGGGCAACTTCTTTTGTATCAATGGTTTTCTTGCAAGGGAGGAGAATTACTCCCTTAGTAAGGCCATGGTCGACCATGACCATAAGAGAGTCAAAACCCTTGGAGGTAGATAAGTTGGTGACTAAGTCAATGGAGACCTGTTAGAAAAGACAAGTGTATTGTGATGGAATCGGATGGAGGGGGGGCAGGACTGGATGTGTGTTGGGCTTGTTAGCCTGACAGGTAGCACATCCTTTAATGTAGTTTTTGACTTGTGTAGTTAGTCCAGGCCACCAGTAATCCTGCTGGAGTTGATTGATAGTTCTAAAGTGTCTCCCATGTCTAGCAGAAGAGGAATCATGAGCATGTGAAATTAGGTCCTTTCCAGTAGGTTCTAGTACATATAGGCATCCTTTGAAGTACAGGCAGCTGTCAAGGTATGTCCAGTCCTTCTTGCAGGCTCTGGGGAAAAGAGAGGAATTGGAAGCAAGAGCATCTAGTTCTCTTTTTATGAGTGGGTCATCAGGGGTTGATGATGTAATTTTGTCTGCTAGTATAGCATCGATCAAATTGATGAAAAGTTGGTCTGGCAGGAGAGTTGAAACATTATTGTTACTAGTGTTGACATCTGAGATCCGACTTAGAGCATCAGTTGGTCCCATTTGGGATCCAGGTAGGTGTTTGAACTGCAGGTTGAAGTCCTGTAGAAAAAGGAGCCATCTGACCTGACACCTAGATAGCTTTCTAGGTTCTCGGAAATAGGTTAGGTTCTTGTGATCAGTGAGTATAGTCACTGGATGTCTTGTTCTAGAGAGGTATTGCCACCAGGCATGTAATGCTCGGATGACAGCAAGGAGTTCTCTATCATAAATGTCATAGTTTCATTCTACAGATCCAAAGGTCTGAGAGAGGTATGCACAGGAGTGAAGGGCTCCTGCAGCATCCTTTTGCATTAGAACTCCTCCTGAGGCAAGAAGAGAGGTGTCTGTCATTACAAAGAATGACTTTAAAGTGTCTGGCATCTGTAGCACTAGTGCAGAAAGGAAAGAGTTTCAAAGAATCTCAAATGAATTTTGGTGAAGTGATGACCAGTTTCATGTTGAAGTTTTCTTGGTGAGATCTAGTAGTGGTTGAGCAATATTGGAGAAGGAGGGAATAAATCTCTGGTAGAAGTTACAGAAGCCTAGAAATGAGCAAACCCCCTTAACCAAGGAAGGGGCTTTCCACTCAGCAATTGCTTTTAGTTTGATAGGGTCTATGGCAATTTTACCAGGTCTGATGATCATTCCTAAGTATTCAACTTTGGATGCATTGAATAAGCATTTAGAGAGTTTGAGGCACAACTTCTTTTCTCTAAACTGCTGCAATACTCTTTTGATGCATTCCTAGTGCTCTTTATAGTTTTTGAAATAAATCAAGACATCATCCATATAAATGACCAGCCATCCTTCAGCAATGAGGTCTTTGAAGACATCATCCATATATGCCTAGAATGTGGAGGAGGAATTACACTGTCCAAAGAACATGACAGTTGGTTCATATAGTCCAAAAGGGGTAATGGAAGCAGCCTTCCACTGGTCTTTTGGTTTGATGCAGATGTTATTGTATCCCCATCGAATGTCAAATTTGGTGAAGTACTTGGCTTTCTTCAGTTTGTCAATGAGGTCGGAAATTAGAGGAAGGGGGTAAGCATTCTTGACTATTGCTTCATTAATGTATCAGTAATCTTGACATGAATGAAGAGATCCATCCTTTTTAGGTACAAAGAACAAGAGGGCTGCTTGAGGAGATTTGGATGGGACTATTTTGCTAGTGCGAAGATGTCCATCAATGAAGGTTTTGTAGGCTTCTGTTTCTTTAGAATTCAGGGTGTAAGTTTGTCCAACTTTTGGAATGAAATCTGCTTTTAGCTCGATGGTGTGATTAAAGTTTCTATGTGGTGGAAGTTCTTTAGGCTCTTCTTCAGAGAAGACATCAGAGAAGTCAGAGAATTCTTTTAGGAGTTTAATCTTTCCTCTTTCTGATTTCTGGGCTGCTTCAGTTGAGACAGTGATTTTCTTTACAGTCAGAGATCAAAGATATTTGGTGAAGCTTTGTTCGGTCCAGAGATCTGGGTCAAGTTTAAAAGACCTCAATAGATATCTTTGAGGACTTTGATCTGGGGCAAGAGAAGGGGTTTTAGGTAAAGATATCTGGCCAGTTGCCCAGTCTATAGAGGGGTTGGCTGTCCTAAGCTAAGAGAGCCTGAGAATGAGATCCTCTTTTCCTAGAGAGATGACATATGCTTTTAGTCTCTTAGTTTGTCCTTTCATAGAAATAGTGATTGGGACAAAAGAGGATATTTTTCCTGTTTGGTTACTAGTTCTGTCAGTATTTTGTGCATTCATAGGTTTTTCAAGTGGTTTGGTGGAGATTTGGTGGTTTTGAACAAGGGTTTGATTGATGAAACACCCAGTTGCTCCACTGTCAATCAGAGCTTTTGTTTCAATGACTTTTGCTTGAGTAGAAAATGAGGACAGGGATGCAAATAGATTGCACACAAGAGTTTGTCATAAATACAGGAGGAAGAAATTGGGGGGAAGATGGCATTGAGTCTTCTTCCCTTTTCAAAAATCCTCAACAGAGACAACTGCTACCATCTGATCCTGATCCTCTTCTTCTTCTGTAAAACATGTTTGGAGAACCTTGAGGATATCTTCTTTTGGAATGTTTCGCTGGGTGAGAACATTCAGGTATTCCTTCATTGAGTCCTCAGGTTCTGATGGTTTCAATTTGGTAGGAATAACCCTGACTCTTTGTGGGTTTCTGAGAGGTCTGGGTGGTGGAGAGGAGATCAATTCTTCCTTCTTGTGGTCCCTGGTCATGTGTCCCAGTTTTCCACATATGAAACACTTTCCTTTTTTCATGTATTCTACTCTATGTGTGGGAGAAAGTTGAATGCGATCCACATCCATGGCATTGGGGTCTCAGGTGGACTTGGAATGGGAGGAATGACTTGGGAAATACTTTTTTCCTTGGAAGAGAGTGTCGACTCATTTGATGTGATTGTGGAAGAGGTTGAATTTTTCAATCCAATCTTTTAGAGTAGTGGGTTCCTTTTCGCAAGATAAGACTTTCACAATGATATGTCTGTCCATTCCATTGATAAGCCATTTGATGAGGGCTCTATCATCCTTGATTTGGGAGCAGGTGGCAAGAAGTTGGAATTGAGAGATGAATTTTTCGAATCCATTGTCATGTTGGGTTCTTCTTTGTTTCAAGGTGGAGGATTTGGCTCGTGCTTTTGCACTGGGATCATAAGAGGTAAACACATCTCGAAAGGCTTTTTCAAACTTTTCCCAAGTGAGCTCTTTGTCAGCTTCTTCTTTTCCTAAGTGACTCATCTCCGCTATTTTAAGATACCACCCTTTAGAGAAGTCTTTTCCTTGCCCTTTGCTCATTTTGTTTAGGGCAGTGAGAATCTGTGTGGACTCAGAGTAAAGTTTCCCATTCATAAGGAAGTATGCTCCCATAGAGAGGATCCATCTAGAAGTGTCTTCAGGATTTCTGGAGAAGTCTTCTGGGAGACCTGCTCTTAGTTCAACAAGTTTTTCAGTCATATCTTCTGATTCTCATTCAGATTCTTCTTCCAAGTCTGTTGGAAAAAGAGGGCTATGGAGATGATGAGGTGGTGTAGGTGGTTCTGGTTTTGGTTCTGGGGGCTTGATGGGTATGGGTTCTGTTGCTGTTCCAAGCGATGACTTAGCTACAGGAACTAGTTTGTAACCAGTGATCTGGTTCTGGAGACCTCAGATAGCTCTTTTGGTAAATCCTTCTGGGACTGGTTCTTCTCCATAATGAGGTTCTTCTTCCTCTTCTTCTGAGGAAATTGATGGTGCTCTCAATAGGCAATGTTGAGGGGTTAATGCTGGGTTGGTAGAGAAGGAGGATCCTGTAATCCTTCTGGGATTCCTTCTTTCTGAAATGATGGGTGGCTTTACTTCACAATGGAAGAAGCAATAAGGAAGCTAGTTCTTTTGTTATGCTGAAGTGTAGACCCTAGCTTATCGCGACCACTCAACAGTAGGTTGATCAACTGAGTACTTTGGACCGGTTACTCCTATGGTCACAATGCTGGGGCACTATTCCCAGTCGTTTGATCCATTAATCTAATAAATACCTTGTTCTGCAACACAATAAGCAAAAACAGTGAAATCTATTCCCACATAAGACTCAAAAAGGGATTATTTCTCAACAATACAGTATCAATTAGCACCACATGGTGACCTGCATGACAATCATATCATGCTGAGTCAGTAAATAACACCACACAACAACTATACTACCAATCAATAGTCCATACTATGACCTAATACTCTATCAAGTTTCATAATATTTGACTAAGCTGTTCTGGAGATATGAATTTTCATTGAGCAGTCATTTTGATAGAATCCTAGTACTACTGTAGCTAGTTAATTAGCACTAATCATGTAAACTAGCCTAAGATAGGAGCTTCAGATCATGTGATCAGAATCACATGATCCTTGTTACATAATCATTGTCTTGCCTGGACTACACAGCCTTCCAGGAACAGGAACAGATCTAGATTTCATAGAACTCAATGTAATGACCATTCAATCAATTTCAGATGATTGCATTGGGAATTTGAAATATCACATCACCTATAACTATGGAGATCAAGGCAGTGATTAATCTCCTTCATTTCCAATTCCCCATTCATTTCTATGTCATTGATGTGTCAATGAATTTGATATTCATGAAATGAATGAAAAGCATTGCCATAACCTTGTCATAGCCTTGTCATAGCCTTGTCATAGACTTGTCAGAGATTCTCCTGGGATTTTCCTAGATCTAGGTAACCATGTCTAAAATTAAGGCACCATCTCATTTCATTTGAGAAGCATGACAACCAAATCTAGATCCAGAGATTCAGATCTCACCCAAATGAGAGTTTGGAAATGGACTAATTGGGCCAGCATAGCCACTCTCTAAATGTATAAGGAGACTGATTTTGATTTGATATTCATGAAATGCATGAAAAGCATTGTCATAACCTTGTCATAGCCTTGTCAGGGATTCCTCTGGGATTTTCCTAGATCTGAGTAACCATGTCAAAAATTAAGGCACCATCTCATTTCATTTGAGAAGCATGACAACCAGATTTAGATCCAGAGATTCAGATCTCACCCAAATGGGAGTTTGGAAATGGACTAATTGGGCCAGCATAGCCACTCTGTAAATGTATATAAGGAGACTGATTTTGCAGATAAGATAAGGGCGAAGATTTAGAGATAAGATAATAAGATAAGATCCA
>JBBPLB010000446.1:0-10629 GCA_038089595.1 Bothia castanella
GTGATCATTGAGTGACCCATAAGGCATACATACATACCTTAACACCCCTACCTCAAGTAGCTTGTTGTCAAGGAATAAGCTTATTAGTTATCAAGTGTAGTATTATCTTAGGGATTTTATTACCACTTATCCACAATCAATCACAAGGAGTTACCTATCTCATTTCTTACATAACTTGAGATACTCCTTCACATAATTCACACACAGCCACAAGTTCCATGGTTGTTGAAGAATACATTTTATTAGTTAGTACCAAATATCATAGCTACATAGATTAGGCTTTTGGTACAGTTTAGCTACCTAGTCAACCCTTTTATACCTATCAAAGCTAGAAGAAGGCCAACTCCTGTCTAGAAGATAATAATCTGTGACCAGAAAGAACACCCAGGGATCTCTTTTACTAAGTTGTAACTCATTTGATACTCGCTATTAAGTGATCTAGTGAAAGTTTGTTGTCAACTACCAGTTTATAGTAAGTAATAGGCCTGGAGGAGAGGATTGAGGAATCCCTAGCTTTCTATTCATCTTTTCCTAGAGAAATGTCAGTGGTAATTTTCTTACAACACTCAGGTGAAATTTATTTTCACTACCTTGAGTGTGGTCGATTCACTCTGCTTCTCTAGTATAGGATGTGTAATAGAGTACATGGATAGTCCATTGAATAAGTTACGAGGATATAAAAAGAATCACCAAAGGGTTTAGGCATCTAAGAGTTAAACATGCCTTCTCCTATGCATCTAACTTCTAGTGGCAATCATAGCAAACCTGCCTCCCAACAAGTATAGGAGGATGAGGGGGTATGACACTTTGGTGCTCCAAGGTGGTGTATAACCATGTATGACAAGGCTGTTTCCATGCCCAACAGTGTCATCAGGGGTCCCTGGGTGAGTACTAGACTCGGGGTGCACTTCAGTAGAGGCTGGGATATTGCTGTGAATGGTGGTTAGTATTGGAAAGTGATAGCAGATGGGGGAATTGGTGGAATGTTAGTGATGATATACCTACATACCCCAGCATCCAAGAGAAACTTGGAGGGGGGTCATACCCAAGACTTGAATGAAGGGTAACAAAGTCTTTTATGCAGGGGTAAGCATCAGCTAAAGTGCATAGTTGTAAGAGGGTACATATTGTCCCTTGGACCCTAATTGAGTTCCTTTTGAGTGGGCATTGATGCCTGTGTGGTGCTAATTGATACTGTATTATTGGGAAATAATGACTTTTTGAGTCTTATGTGAGAATAGATTTCACTGTTTTTGCTTATTGTATCATAGAACAGGGTAATTATTGGATCAATGGGCTTGGAAATGGATTAATTCCATTGTTGTAATATAGCAGTAAGAGTGTGACAGCTACTACAGTAATAGGTACTGGTGGCACTGCAAGTGTGATTGCATTAAGGGTGTTTCAAAGACACCATAATGGCATCCCGAAACTTATTCAAACCTTATTATTTTTGTACCATATGTATGTAGGATACACTTTTTTATAGTAGTATTTTGACTTTGGCACCTCTATCTGAAACTTATGGATAGGGGGTACTTGCTTCCAACTATTCTGATGTGTTCTAAAGATCCTTTGACCATTGTGAGACAGTTCCGACACTTCTGACTGAGTTCTGACATGTGTAACAATTGATCTGACTTATTTTTGTTGTATTGACTAAGTTGGATCTTGCATGAGTTAACTATATGACTGACTAAGGCTTATTTGTGTAGGTTGTTGTGTTATGTTCATTTTTGTGTACTCTATGTAACCTAAGTTTTGATTTTACTTAAGTCAATTCAAGGTTTTATTGGCACTGAGTCATATGCTTGAGTACACACAAACTCATAAATATATTGTACAAACTATGACAGACATGAAATGTGTAAAGAAAAAAATGTAAATAGGTTTGTTGTCCCTTCCAAAAGAGGGAGGGACAAGTTGATATAAGCAAGAGAAACTGGTGACAAGAGTATAGAGGGCCCTTGCCACATGGTTACATGCTAGCTAATAAAAAGGTAAACATATATGTTAGTACAAGTGCAAACAAGGTGGACAAGGGGCAAACAAGCTGAAAAACATAAATAGTAAGTAGATATGGAACCAGGGCCCAAGAACTTGTATGGAAGTAGCAAGTTCTCAGACCTGGGATAAAACAAAGCTAAAGAGGAAGCATAGTAAGTATAGTGATACATGACTGATCATGTTGATACGATCAGCATTTACTTGGTGCTGTTATCACACAGGATAGTTGCTGAAATGCTTTGGGAGGGGAGATGTTAGTGCTACCATATATGTTGTAGTACTCTTTCTGTTTGTGGTGGACATGCTTGAGCAGCATGCACCACATCCTGAGGTTGTTGCAATGGTAGCTGCTGGAGATAAGGCACGATCAGTTGTCCAAATAGTGGTAGCAGAGTAATGAGGCAATGAAGTCCTCATCTGAGAGGGGCGTCTGTAAGATTAGGTCAATAAGTCCAGTGAGGATGGTCTGTCCATAGAACTGAAGGGTTCTGCTGACACTCCACAGGTATCTGGCTTCATCGACGGTGATGAGTGGATTAGAGGTCAGGGTGATCTGTTGAAAGAACTCTCCCCAGTGTAAGTATATGGGTGTAAAAGGGTTACTGTGTGCACCGTAAACCATGATGGTAGTCTCCCAGCATTGGGAGCACTGTTCAGGCATTAGCACACTATGAATACACTAAATGAGGGTAAGCATTCCCTTGCACATATGTTGGAGTTGGGACACCAGTGTGATAGGTGGAGTGTTGGACTGGGGGATATGCAGTTCATATGCAAACTGTCAGGTGTGGTAGAGGTTAGGGGGATAGCATGAGAGGATCTCACTATAGGATACTCTGTCCCAGTCACAGTGTTTCTATTGGAACTGCTTGAGTGTACTGTATAATTTAATTGCATCTTCATCATATTCAACTGTCAGAAGCAGGGTGTGAGTATACCAGTTGTTACCTTTATACTGATGCTCCCTGTTGAACATATTATCAATGAGTGGGATTGGATTGAAGTGCTCTTGAGTCTAGGCATACGCTGTGATGGGATTGAAGATGGAATTGTGATACTAATTGACAATGATGCTCCAGGCCAGGGTATCAAAGCTGGGGATGAAGTACTGATGGGGAGCAAGATAATCACTTCCACTGGATGAGGCTGGACTAGTGTGACTAGAGTGCTCATCCATGGTATCATCATTGGAGGTATAGTTGTCATCCAAAAATGGACTGAGGGAGATAGATGTGAGAGGCAGACTAGGACTTCTGAGGTAGGGATCTGTGACTGCAAGCCTTTTGAGAGCTCTGACAAGCTCAGATGCAGTTCCGGTTGGAACAGATGTCTTCTTGTCATCACATTCCAGGGGTGGAGACTCTAGTTTAATGGTGGTTACATCATTAGTGTGAAGACAATGGGTGAGAGGGTGTGACTCACTTGTGATTCCACTCTTACTTGCCTTATGGAAAGCCTCATGCTCAACCTCAAGGTCCTTGAGTAGGGTGACACATTTGACAGTGTGTCCTATCTCATTGGAGTCATCGTCCTCCTTCTTCCACTTGAAGAGGATGGGTGGGACATCAGAGAAAGGGGCAGACTGTCTCTTGTCATTGATGAGAGCAAGGGAGGGCAGTGGAGGTAGATATTGGTTCATATACTCATTATAGAAGCTGTAGTAGTTCCATAAGAATGGAGCTGGGTGTCCAAGGGAGTCCTTTTGCTTGTAGAAGGTGAAGGGGACTGGAGAAGTGACCCGGCAAGTGTCTGCTAGAAGTGGAAAGGTAGAGAGGTTGATAGGTCAGCCTGTCAAGGCAGTTACTAGTGGCAACTAAACAGGGATGACATATACAAGATAATGTTGGTCATTGATATTGCCGATGAAGTTGAACAATGAAGTGAACTGCATGGAGTTCAAAAGGAGAAAGTCTGCTGAGCAGTTGCCAAATGGGGCAGTCATTAGAGTGGGAGAGGCTGTCATACAGCTGTTATCAAATACATGTGGCCCAAGGTTCTTAGAACTGAGGATAGAGATATTAGGGTCAGGTTGGAAAGTGGTGAAGTAAATATCATGCAATAGGGATTCAAGTGTCCTCATGGTGCTTGGCTCTAGCCATTCATTGTAGTCTATAGTCTTGCTATTTATCTCTTCTTCTGCACTGCCTATCCTGTCTAAGATATTAACTACAGGAGGCAAAAAACTGACATTATTGGTAGAATGAGTGTGGCCCATTGTGGCAGTATGGATGCAGTATACTAAAGCTGAGTTCTGGTTACTGTGCATGACACTGCTTAGCAATTTCTTATTAGTCTCATTATCTCCACATCCACTTGGCAACAATAAGGTTTCTACTTTAGCTCTGTTATACCCTTGTAAATGGGTATAGCTCAGATATGTCTCTTCTGGTCATTCCTCAATGGATGCTAAGTTCTAGCACTGCCATTCCCACCCCAATAGCAATGTGGGAGGTGTGTTCTCACTTAGCCAGAAGTCTATGCAGGTCTCTACTCCACATATAGTTAGCTCTAGATTATCTACTTTTCCATGTAATGTAGTCTGTCCTCCACTTGCATCTGTTAATACAATGAATTGGGATATGTCACTAGGTACATGAACAAAGTACTTCTGGAATACATCAGCATGCAGTAGATTGACCTCACTGTGAGAATCCATGATAGCAGGGATCTCCACAGTACCGAATTTGGCAGTTACTTAAAGCAACAGCATGCTGGAGTCACCCGGCTGGCAGGGTGCCATATACACATGGTGTGATGTTGCTTGCCAAACTGAGTCAGGTACACTGACCGTTTTTGATTTTAGCTGATCAATTAACAGCGAGCTCAATTCTCATGATGTAACTAATACTTGTCCATTCATTAGTCCAGATGGGCTATCTAACAACTTGGTAAGTATGGTTCGTGGATCACTAATTTGTGACAGTGGTGACTACCTTATGTAAGTCATCTACTCTGGTTCTACTGATATTGCAGGCTTCTGTATGTTCTCAGGGTCCTTGCAGACTTTGAATTGAGGTGTATTACTCACTCCCTTCTCTCTCTTCCTTCTTTTATTTCGTATCTCATTGTAACGTCTTCCACAGGAGGACATTCATTTGCCATCAGTGATGATACAGCTAGCACTGGCACTTGTGCTTGAGGCTTTGCATTTAATGGATCAGGAGTATGACTCACAGGTAAGTTGGTTCGTTTATTCACTGGAATTTCCAAGCACAGTTCATGTGCTTGGGTTACTGATTCATTCCATTTATTAGGACCATTGTTCTGCTTCCTCCAGCTTGGTTGTTTGAGCACTTGGGTTGCCCACTTAGGCCATTTGAGAGCATTTTCAGTGAGTATGACTTCATTTCAACCAGCATGAGGTACTAATGTTGTCAGATTAGTGTGTTCTTGGTCTCATTTGGTGTGGAGGCATGTAGACACTGTCCATGACCTGGCATCGGGTCTGTCCTGTGACTCAGAGTGTCCACTCAGCTATGTATGAATGGATTGGCTATTGATCATCTTTTTCATAGTCATCTTCTTTGTCATAGGGGTTGGTTATCTCATCAGGGGTTTCACTATCTTCTGTCTCATCATAGTAGTCCCTAGAGTACTCCTTTGTATTGTAGTCCTTATCTATGTCTATGCTGGATACAGAATAATATGTAGATCCCCTTTTTGTTTGCAAGTGAGATACTGTCATTAAGTTTGAGGATCTGTGTGATGTCTCACTAGGTTGTTTTCTAGCTTTTGCTTGTTCATATGCATCAATCAAGGTCTGATCTTGGTCAACCCTGAGTGATCTGTCAGCTCCTAGCATACATAATCTATCTTCTTGATTGTAGAATAGTTCTCCTTTGACTACAAGCTCTTTGATAACAGGGCATTCCTTAGTCCTGTGGTTCTTTAAGTCACATCCTTTGCAAGCAAAATTAACAAATCCCCTAGATCTGTTACCAGTCCTATTGTTCTGAGTTGTAGGTTCTTAAAACCTAGTCTTGAGCTTGTTTGTACTTTCACTAGTCTTTCTCTTAGAGTCTGGCAAAGGAAAGGATTGTCTAATAGAGGGGCAGATAGTCAAGGCCTGGTAGTATGCTGATGCATAATGGGAATCATGAATACTTAGTTTACTCATTTGTGTAACAAGTGACTCTAAGTCTTTCTCTATAGGGGATGTAGATGTCTTGGTAGATCCCTTGGCCTTGGGTTTGGTTACATTGCTACCCTTAGATTCCTTGAGTCCAGTCTTAGTGTACTTGTCTGTCCTGTCTTGCTTTCAGCTCATAGATCTTGCTCTAGATGTTGTACATTTCTTACAACAATGAGAATAGTGATTCTTATATTCATGTCAGCCTCTAGATTCATATCCACTGTTGTCATACTCATCATTAGACTGATGGTCAGTGTTATCAGATGATTCATCATCACTGTCTTCACTATCAGAGTCATCATCAGAGTCATCAGAATCATAGTACTTTGTAGTGTGATGTCCTCCAAGATGTTTGACATCAAAGTGTTGTCTATGAAACAGTATTTGGATCACATCACTGCTCTCTTTCTTGGTGAAGGGCTTAGAAATATCCTTGGTAGGCTCATGTGCTATGATATACATCTCAACCATGTTCCTCATAGACTTGGGTAACCCAAGCAATAGGTGAGTATGATACTCATCATTAGAGATAACAGCATTTGTCTTGAGCTGTTGGGCTATTGCTATGAATTTTTGTAGATAGGCTTTCCATTGAGTCAAAGACTTCATGGACTTCTTGTTATTCTTGTGAGTGAAGTGCTTTAGGTCACCAAGGTTATACTGAATAGTTTCATAGTCAATATCATGGTGAGTAAAGATTTGTTGCTTGAGTCCTTCCCAGTCATTGGTTAGATACTTGGGTAGGATCTTGATTAAGTCATTGACTTGTTTGCTACAGTATATTGTTATATTCTTGCATAGATCTTCACCAGTGGTGAGCTTACATTGTTTACAAAGATGTTCATAGTAACACATAAAGTCACAAAGTTGATGATGGTCTCCCTTGAAGGTCCTAGAGGCATCCTTGTTCCTAGGTCCTGGGAGGTACTCAGGGGTAGCTGTCATGATGGCCAGCTAGTGTGGAGTAGTGATAGAAGGATTCTTTCCTTGATTGAATAAGTCTTGGTTAATATAATGAGGTTTAATGATAAGCAACTTGCTTAAAGCAAACCCCTCATGGTGGACTCCAGTTGTTGTTGTTCAGGAAAAGATGAATAGAATGCTAGGGGTATTCCTCAATCTTTCCTCTAGGCACAATCTCACTATTGACTGATGGGGTAGACAACTAACCTTTAGTAGTTCAATGGTAGAATAACAAATAACAGATTATACTTAGTGAATTGGATCCCTGGTCATTCTTCCTAGTCACAGATTATTATCTTCTAGACTGGGGTTGACTTCTTCCTAGCTTGATTAGAGTAAAGGGGTTGACTATTAATGAGTACAAGTGTGTCAAAGGTCTTCTTAGTAGATTGCACATAAGTACCACTTTGTATAGTGATTACTACCTTATCCTTAGGGGCTGTGGCTGTACCTGGTTTATCTTAAACAGGTACTGGTATGATGTAATATCCTAGGTACACAGCTTGATGTGTTTAACTGTTATGGCTGAGAAATAAATTCCTCAAGTAAGTGTGTCAAAGTACTATTTAGTAGACTTCATACACTGGTGTCTCTTTGTTTGTTTGTTTCTGGTTGACACTTGATGGCTGTGGCTGTACCTGATTTATCTTAAACAGGTAATAGTATGATGTAAGATCCTAGATATACAACTTGATGTATGTATTTGTTGTTGTTGAAAGATAAATTCCTCATGTATAACTTAGTATTTCAGGTTTTGTGTGGGAATCTCCTTCTAAATGGGTGTGGGAAAGTATCTGTAATATTTCTTTTAAGGGTCACTTGATGTGTCCTTGTGATGGTTAGTTGATACCTTGTTTATTGGGTCAACGAAGATCTGATGTGTAAAGATGTACATTCAACCAATAGCTAGTGTAGTGGCACTGTATCAGTTGATGATGATGTAATCAGGGGCTTTTTCTGCTTAGTAAGTCACCCTAATATTGTTATGCTAAAGCATAGACCCTAGCCTATAGCGACCACTCAACAGTAGATCGACCGACTGAGTTCTTTAGATTGGCTACTCCTATAAAGTCACAACATTGAGGCACTATTCCCAGTTGTTAGAGATGATGATGAAGAAGGAAGACTTAGTGGGGCAGGGTTCCCACTTAAAGATCTGAGAGAGACTAGAATCTAGCTAGTATTGTATAGAACTAGCTTGGAGTTTATAGGAAGAAAGTCGGCCTATTTATAGTCTGTGAAGGTGGCTATGTGAGGGTGGGAACTACAAGTATCATCAAGGGATAGGGATGATATGAGGAGATAAGGTCCATAAAGAAGATGGAAATAGTGAGAGAAAAGTATAAGATGAAAGATAAGAAATGCTACCACTGGGAAAATATGGTAAGGCTATGGAAAGGTATTGATTAGGTAGCGAGGGGTCCAAGGAGTTGATCAAAGCTTGAAATAGCACACACTATTGTAAGTGTGCACCCATGGGAATAGTTCAGTCTGTTTATAGTAGTGAAGAAAAGAGGGGCTAGAAGAGAAAAAGAAAAAGATTGTAACAATACCCCGATAGTAGCTTCAAGTGAACCTCACTTGACTTACAAATCTCTGTACCCTCCATAAGGGGACCTGGTCATATTTCCTTCAGCTTTGTCATCAATAAAGAACTCATCCTCAAGGAGTCTGTCATCTCAAGAGGGGCAGCTATAAGTAGAGTGGATAGGGGTGCACAAGCAGGTACAAGGGGTATGGATGCATTCGTGTTGCCAATGACCAGGAGCGGCAGTAGAGCAATGAGGACAAATGTATTGGGGACAGTCGTGTTTCTAATGATTAGTACTCCCACATTCGAAACAACAAGAGGTCTAATGAGGTGTGGATAAGGGTGTTGGTTGCTCTGGTCTATGGATAGTGACCCTGATGATGTGTTGGAAGATGGTTCCTTCTGGGACCTGAGTAAAGTAAGCCTTTTGTTTGTCTGGGAGGGTGGACGTGTTGGATGGGGTGGGAGCTGGGGTGGAAGGAGGAGGAGTGGCAGCCTCTGTGGGTACATTGTCTATTCCCCATTGCTTCCTCTCTGTTGCCAATGAGAATAAACCATAGGGTCCTGCTATAGTGGTCTTCTGGTGAGAAGATCATTTCAGAGTTTGGGAAGAGGGTGTTGATGTTGTATTGGTAGACAACCTCGAAGTAGTGGATGGAGGAGAGGTTGAGGAGCATCTGGGGGAAATAGGAAGAGTCTGAGGAACTGCTGGGGGGGATAGTTCGCTAGGAGGAGGTTCTACATAATGGAGGGTATCATGAAAATAATAGCTCCGGTCATCCATTGAGAGGGAAAGTAGGATGGGGTGGAGTATGTGTCCAATGGTGGAAAATGATTGAAGATTGATTATATCCAACATTCCCAGGTGTTCAAGGAGATCCAGGATAGAAGTACAATGATGTACTAGAGCATGGCCCATTGTTACAAACTGAGAATCTCTGGTATGAAAGGGCTCAATTCTAGAATGGAGAATATGAATGGAGGTATAGGAGTAGCAAGCTCTCGTTGCAAGGACAAGGGGGGTATTCCTGGTGAACTCATCAGTACATTCCATTCCTAAGGAGATAACCAGGTCGTCTAGTAGGGAGGCTATGAGTATGCACCTGGCATACTGAGGGAGTTGAGTGGTGGTAACAGGGATGACCAGAGCATTGTTGATGAACAGGTTGGAGGTGGGCTCAGTAGAAGACTCCATGGTTTTGGGAAGACTTTTTATAATGAGGGTGAGGGTTTTTGGTGGGGGTGAGAGAGGTGAAAACTTCTGGGAACTTCTTTTTATATTCAGTGAGTGTTTCAGAGGCATCTTTGACAATATTTACTTCTGGTTCCCATGTCAAATCTGCCCTGGAGTAACCTTCCCACCAGACAAGGAATTTCCATTTAGTTTCAGGGCCTTTGTGTGTGAGAAGGGAATGGATTTCATATTGTTCCTGCCCTTTGATAGTGATTGAGGGTGGTAAAGAGTGGTTAGGGCCATGTTCAGCTGTTTCGGTGTAGGTAGAGAGGTTAGAAGCATGGAATATATCTCAAATTGTCCAAGTGGAAGGGATTTTTAGTTGGTAAGTGATGGGAGATAACACCTGTGTGATTTCAAAGAGTCCATATCACTTAGGTGACGGTTTTTGTGATGAAAGATGGAGGGCGAGATTTCAGCCTTCTACCCATACCTTATCTCTGACTTTCCATGGTTTGAATTTGGAGGTGATTCATTCCCTCATGAGTCTTCTTGTTTTTTTGTGTGCTTCTAAGGCTTCTCCTCTGGAATGTTCTAGGGAGGAGAGTCGAGACTGTAATGCAGGAACAAATGTGGTGGAGTGTACTGCAGAGTTATGGCAGAATTTGGCAATAGGGAGTAGTTTGGACCATTTGTTTGGGTTTCTGTCACAGAATATTCTTAAGAAGGTTTCAACTTCCTGATTTACCCATTCGGTTTCTCCATCAGTTTGTGGGTGATAAGATGTGGAAAGGGCAACTTTGTAATTGAGGAGTCATTCTA
>JBBPLB010000447.1:0-10619 GCA_038089595.1 Bothia castanella
TTTGATAGGTATAAAGGGGTTGACTAGGTAGCTAAACTGTACCAAAAGCCTAATCTATGTAGCTATGATACTTGATACTAACTAATAAAATGTATTCCTCAACAACCATGAGACTTGTGGCTGTGTGGGAATTATGTGAAGGAGAGTCTCAAGTTATGTAAGAAATAAGATAGGTAACTCCTTGTGATTGGTTGTGGATAAGTGGTAATAAAATCCCTAAGATAATACTACACTTGATAACTAATAAGCTTATTTCTTGAGAACAAGCTACTTGAGGTAGGGGTGTTAAGGTATGCATGTACACCTTATGGGTCACTCAATGATCACTCAATATTGTTAGTGGTAAACCTTTGTATTGATTGAGTAGAGTGCTAGATTCTGTGAAGTGTTCATCTAGCTAATAGGTATTCTTAGACTAGATTTATCTAAGTTACAGTGCCTTTCTTCTCAGTGGCCAGCTATCAGGTGATTGATTACTGTCCAAGGTCCCTTTTTGCCTAGTGATTATCCTTGGTAAGGCTTAAGCTTTCTTCTGTAGTGCTTGATTTGTCTAATAGTATCTTAAATGTACACAAGAATTAGACTAGTTCCCTGTGTTCACTTAGGGCAATTATGTAAGCACTTGCCTAGGCAAACAGGCTTATTGGGATCTTATCTTGACCCTGATACACTAAAAGGAACAGTGGAGATAGTCCAATTCTTTATTGGGAGCTTATCTTTCTACTTGCTACTTAGTAGTATTGTATCTTTACTAGGCTGAAGATTAGATTCTCAATGAGATCTTATCTTATCTCTATTGAAAACATCCTTATCTTATCTACAGAATCAGCTCTCCTTATATACCTTTTACAGGAGACTGTACTAATCCTAAATCAGCTAAATGTGTTATGATCTTTTTCTTTTTTTCTTTTAGCCCCTCTTTTCTTTACTACTATAAATAGACTGAACTATTCCCATGGGTGCACACTTACAATAGCATGCACTATTTCAAGCTTTGACCAACTCCTCGGACCCCTCACTACCTAATCAATACCTTTCCATAGCCTTACCTTATTTTCCCAGCGGTAGTATTCCTTATCTTTCATCTTATACTTTTCTCTCACCATTTCCACCTTCTTTACAGACCTTATCTCCTTGTATCATCCCTATTCCTTGATGATACTTGTAGTTCCCATTCCCACATAGCCACCTTTATGGACTATAAGTAGGTCAACTTTCTTCATGTAAACTCCAAACTAGTTCTATGTAATACCAGCTAGATTCTAGTCTCTCTCCTTGATTCTTAAGTGGGAACCCTGCCCCACTAAGTCTATCTCCTTTGTCACCATCTCTAACAACTGGGAATAGTGCCCTAGCGTTGTGACTTCATAGGAGTAGCCAACCCAACGTACTCAGTCAGTCAACCTACTGTTGAGTGGTCACTATAAGCTAGAGTCTATGCTTCAGCATAACAAAAGAACTAGCTTGCCTATTGCTTCTTCCATTGTGAAGTAAAGCTGCCCATCATTTCAGAAAGAAGGAATCCCAGAAGGATCATAGGATCCTCCTTCTTTGCTAACCCAGCATGAATCCCCAACATTGCCCATTAAGAGTATCATCAATCTTCTCAGAAGAAGAGGAAGAAGAACCTCATTATGGAGAAGAACCAGCTCCAGAAGGATTTACTAGAAGAGCTGTCCGAGGTGTCCAGATGGTTACAAACTAGTTCCTGTAGCTGAGTCATCACTCAGAACAACAGAAGAACCCATACCCATTGACCCTCCAGAACTAGAACCACCCACACCTCCTCATCGTCCCTATAGCCCTCTTTTCCCAACAGACTTGGAAGAGGAATCTGAATCAGAAGAAGAAGATATGTCTGAAAAACTTGTTGAACTAAGAGCAGGTCTCCCTGAAGACTTCTCCAGGAAGCCTAAAGATGCCTCCAGA
This sequence comes from Bothia castanella, assembly GCA_038089595.1. Taxonomy (NCBI): domain Eukaryota; kingdom Fungi; phylum Basidiomycota; class Agaricomycetes; order Boletales; family Boletaceae; genus Bothia; species Bothia castanella. The sequence continues at coordinate 1,930 of JBBPLB010000447.1, forward strand.
TAGATTCTTTCCATGGGAGCATACTTTCTTATGAATGGAAAACTCTATTCTGAATCTGCACAGATCCTCACGGCCCTGAACAAAATGAGTAAAGGGCAAGGAAAAGACTTCTCTGAAGGATGGTACTTTAAAATCGCAGAGATGAGTCATTTAGGCAAAGAGGAAGCAAACAAAAAACTTACTTGAGAGAAGTTTGAAAAAGCTTTTTGAGATGTATTTACCCCTTATGATCCCAGTGCAAAAGCACAAGCAGACCTCTTAACTTTGAAACAAAGAAGAACCCAATATGATGACAGATTCGAAAAATTCATCTCCCAATTCCAACTCCTTGCCACTTGCTCCCAGATCAAGGATGATAGAGCTCTCATCAAATGGCTTATCAATGGAATGGACAGATGAATCATTGTCAAAGTCCTATCTGTTATGCTAAAGCATAGACCCTAGCTTACAGCGACCACTCAACAGTAGGTCGACCAACTGAGTTCATTTGATTGGTTACTCCTATAAAGTCACAACACTAGGGCACTATTCCCAGTCATTGAAGACAGTGACGAAAGAGGGAGACTTAGTAGAGCAGGGTTCCCACTTAAGGATCAAGGAGAGACTAGAATCTAGCTGGTATTGCATAGAACTAGCTTGGAGTTTACAGGAAAAGAGTCAGCCTACTTATAGTCCATGAAGGTGGCTATGTGGGAGTGGGAACTACGAGTATCATCAAGGAATAGGGATGATACAAGGAGATAAGGTCCATAAAGAAGGTGGAAACGGTGAGAGAAAAGCATAAGATGAAAGATAAGAAATCCTACTGCTGGGAAAATAAAGTAAGGCTATGGAAAAGTATTGATTAGGTAGTGAGAGGTCCAAGGAGTTGGTCAAAGCTTGAAATAGCACATGCTATTGTAAGTGTATGCCCATGGGAATAGTTCAGTCTGTTTATAGTAGTAAAGAAAAGAGGGGCTAAAAGAGAAAAAGAAAAAGATCGTAACACTATCTTGTGAAAAAGACTCAACTATCTTGAAAGAGTGGATTGAAAAGTCTAACCTCTTCCACAATCATATCAAATGAGTCAATGCTCTCTTCCAAGGGAAAAAGTATTTCTCCAGTCACTCCTCCCATTCCAAATCCACCTGAGACCCCAATGCCATGGATGTAGATTGGATTTGTCTTTCTCTCACAGATAGAGCAGAATACATGAAAAAGGGAAAATGTTTCATATGTGGCAAACCAGGACACATGGCCAAAGACCACAAGAAGGAAGAATTGACCTCCTCTCCACCACCTAGACCCCTCAGAAATCCACAAAGAGTCAGGGTTATCCCTACCAAATTGAAACCATCAGAACCTGAAGACCCAATGAAGGAGTACCTAAATGTTCTCACTCAGCAAAACGTTCCAAAAGAAGATATCCTTAAAGTTCTCCAAACCTGTTTCACAGAAGAAGAAGAGAATCAGAATCAGACAGTAGCAGTTGTCTCTGTCAAGGATTTTTGAAGAGAGAAGATAATTCGACGCCATCTTCCCCCCAATTTCTTGCTCCTGTATTTATGACAAATTCCCATGCGCAATCTATTCGCATTCCTATCCTCATTTCTACTTGAATAAAAGTCATTGAAATGAAGGCCCTGATTGATAGTGGAGCAACTGGGTGTTTTATCAATCAGACCCTTGTTCAAAGTCACCAAATCCCCACCAAACCACTTAAAAAACCTATAAATACACAAAATGCCAATGGAACCAGTAACCAGGCTGGAAAGATATCCTCTTTCATCTCAATTACTATTACCATGAAAGGACGAACTGAGAAACTAAAAGCATACATCATCTCTCTAGGAAAAGAAGATCTTATCCTCGGTCTCCCTTGGCTTAGAACGGCCAACCCCTCCATAGACTGGACAACTGGTAGGATATCCTTACCTAAAACCCCTGCTCTCGCTCCAGATCGAAGTCCTCAAAGATACCTATTGAGGTCTTTCAAGCTTGACCCAAATCTTTGGACTGAACAAAGCTTTACCAAGTACCTTCGATCCCTAACTGTAAAGAAAGTCACTATCTCAACTGAAGCAGCCCAAAAATCAGAAAAAGGAAAGGTTGAACTCTCAAAAGAATTCTCTGACTTCTTTGATGTCTTCTCTGAAGAAGAACCTAAGGAACTCCCTCCACATAGAACCTTTGATCACACCATCAAGTTGAAATCAGATTTCGTTCCAAAAGTAGGAAGAACCTATCTCCTAAACCTGAAAGAAGCAGAAGCCTGCAAGTGTTACACTAAAGCATAGACTCTAGCTATAGTGACCACTCAACAGTAGATCGACCGACTGAGTACATTGAGTTGACTGCTCCTAAGAAGTCACAACACTGGGACACTATTCCCAGTTGTCTGAGATGGTGATGAAGGAGGGAGACTTAGTGGAGTAGGGTTTCCACTTAAGGATCGAGGTGAGACTAGAATCTAGCTGGTATTGTGTAGAACTAGCTTAGGGTTTACATGAAGAAAGTCGGCCTACTTATAGTCCATGAAGGTGGCTATGTGAGAGTGGGAACTATAAGTATCATCAAGGAATAGGGATGATATGAGGAGATAAGGTCCAAAAAGAAGATGGCAACAGTGAGAGAAAAGTATAAGACGAAAGATAAGGAATACTACTGATGGGAGAATAAGGTAAGGCTATGGAAAGGTATTGATTAGGTAGCGAGGGGTCCAAGGAGTTGATCAAAGTTTGAAATAACACACACTATTGTAAGTGTGCACCCATGGGAATAGTTCAGTCTGTTTATAGTAATGGAGAAAAGAGGGGCAAGAAAGAAATAAAAAGAAAAGATCATAACATTACCCCAGTACTAGCTTCAAGTGAACCTCACTTGACTTACAATTCTCTATACCCTCCATAAGGGGATCCAGTCATATTCCCTTCAGCTTTGTCATCGACAAAGAATTCATCCTCGAATAGTCCATCATCCTAAGAAGGGCAACTGTAGGTAGAGTGGACAGGGGTGTGTGAACAAGTATAAGGGGTGTGAACGCATTCATACTGCCAATGACCTGGAGTGGCGGTGGAACAGTAAGGGCAAATGTATTGGGGACAATCACGCTTCCAATGGTTGGTGCTTCCATATTCAAAACACCGAGAAGATTGGTGGGAGGCGGATGGTGGTGGTTGCTCTGGTCTATGGATAGTGACTCCGATGACGTGTTGGAAGACCATTCCTTCTAGGACCTGTGTGAAATATACCTCTTGTTCGTCTAGAGGGGTGGATGTGCTGGACAGAGTTGGAGCTGGGGTGGATGGGAGAGGAGTGGTGACTTCTGCAGGTGTCTCATCTTTCTTCTGTCGATTCTTCCCCATTGCCAATGAGGGTAGACCATAAGGTCCTACTATAGTGGTCTTCTGGCAAGAAGATCGCTTCAGGGTTTGGGAGGAGGGTGCTGACATTGTAGTGGTAGACAAGTTTGAAGTAGTGGATGGAGGTGAGGTTGAGGAGCATCTGGGGGGAATAGGAAGAGGCTGGGGGATTACTAGGGGAGAAGGTTCCCTGGGGGGAGGTTCTACATGATGGGGGATATCATGAAAATAATAGCTCCAGTCGTCCATAGAAAGGGAAAGTAGGATGGGATGGAGTACATGTCTGATGGTCAAGAATGGTAGAAGATTGATGATGTCCAACATCCCTAGATGTTCGAGGAGATCAAGGACGGAGGTGCGGTGATGTACTAAAGCATGGCCCATGGTTACGAATTGGGAGTCCCTAGTACAAGAGGGCTCAATCCTGGAATGAAGAATACGAATGGAGGCATAGGAATAGTAAGCTCAGGTTGTAAGGATAAGGGGGGTGTTTCTGGTGAACTCATCGGTACGTTCTATTCCCAAAGAGATGACCAGGTCATCTAGTAGAGAGGCAATGAGTATGCATCTGGCATACTGAGAGAGTTGGGTGGTGGTAACAGGGATGATGGGGGCATTATTAATGAACAAGTTGGAGGTGGGTTCAGTAGGGGACTGCATGGTTCGGAGAAGACTTTTTGCGATGGGGGTGAGGATTTTTAGTGAGGGTGAGGGAGGTGAAAACTTCCAGGAATTTCTCCTTATATTTGGTAAGTATTTCAGAGGCATCCTCAGCTATGTTTGCTTTTGGTTCCCACATTGAATCTGCCCTGGAGTAACCTTCCCACCAGACAAGGAATTTCCATTTAGTTTTGGGGCCTTTATACATGAGAAGGGAATGGATTTCATATTGTTCCTGTCCCTTGATGGTGATTGGGGGAGGTAAGGAGTGGTTAGAGCCGTGTTCAGCTGTTTCAGTGTAGGTAGAGAGGTTAGAAGCATGGAATATATCCCAAATTGTTCAGATGGAAGGGATTTTTAGTTGGTAAGTGATGGGAGATAAGACCTGTGTGATTTTGAAGGGTCTGTGTCGTTTAGGTGACAGTTTTCATGATGGGAGGTGGAGGGCAAGATTTCAGCCTTCTACCCATACCTTATCTCTAACTTTCCATGGTTTAAACTTAGAGGTGATTTGTTCCCTCATGAGTCTTCTTGTTTTTTCATGTGCTTCTAGGGCTTCTCCTCTGGAGTGTTCTAGGGAGGAGAGTCACAACTGTAATGCAGGGATGAATGTTTTTCTGATTTTCGGGTAGGGACAGAGTTGGTAGCCCATCATGAGAGCAAATGGAGTTTGTTGGGTGGTAGAGTATACTGTGGAGTTATAGCAGAATTCAGTGATAGGAAGTAGTTCAGACCATTTATTCAGGTTTCCATCACAGAATATTCTTAGGAAGGTTTCAACTTCCTGATTTACCCATTCCGTTTCTCCATCAGTCTGGGGGTGATAAGGCATGGAAAGGGCGACTTCATAGTTAAGGAATTGTCCAAGCTCTCTGACAAATACCAAGGTAAACTGGGGTCCTCTGTCGGAGATACATTTGTCATGTAGTCCAAAATGTTTGAACACATGATCATGGAAAAGTTGGGCTACTCCTTTTGCACTGATGGTTTTTAGACAAGGGAGGAGAATTACCCCCTTTGTAAGGCCATGGTCAACCATGACCATAAGAGAGTCAAAACCCTTGGAAGGAGGCAAATCAGAGACCAAGTCAACTGAGACTTGCTGGAAAGGACGAGTGCATTGTGATGGAATTAGATGGAGGGGGGGTAGGACTGGATGAGTATTGGGCTTATTAGCCTGGCAAGTAGCACAGCCCTTAATGTAGTTTTTGACCTAAGTGGTCAGTCTAGACCACCAGTAGTCCTGTTGGAGTCGATTGATGGTTCTAAAATGTCTCTCATGTCCAGCAGAAGGGGAATTGTGAGCATGTGAAATTAGGTCCCTTTGAGCAGGTTCTGGCACATATAGACATCCTTTGAAGTAGAGACAGCCATCAAGGTATGCTCAGTCCTCTTTGCAAGCTCTGGGAAAAAGGGAGGAGTTGGAAGCAAGGGCATCTAGTGCCTTCTTTACAAGGGGGTCATCAGGGGTTGACAATGTAATTTTGTCCACCAATGCAGCATCAATTAGATTGATGAAAAGTTGGTTAGGTAGGAGGGTTGAGATATTATCGTTACTGGTGTTGATGTCTGGGATTCGACTCAAAGCATCGGCTGGTCCCATTTGGGATCCAGGTAGATGTTTGAACTGTAGGTCAAAATCCTGTGAAAAGAGAAGCCATCTGGCCTGACATCTGGACAATTTCCTAGGTTCTTGGAAATAGGTCAGGTTTTTGTGATCAGTGAGTATGGTTACTGGATGACCTGTTCCAGAGAGGTATTGTTGCCAGGCATGCAATGCTCGGATGACAGCCAGGAGTTCTCTATTGTAGATGTCATAGTTTTGTTCCGCTGATCTAAAGGTCTGAGAGAGGTAAGCACATGGGTGTAGGGCTCCTGTAGTGTCTTTTTGCATTAAGACTCCCCCTGAGGCGAGAAGAGAGGCATCAGTCATTACAAAGAATGGACTGGAAGTGTCTGACATCTGTAGTATTGGTGTGGAAAGGAAGGGGTTTTGAAGAATTTTGAAGGAATTCTGGTGAGATGACAACCAGTTCCATGTCAAGGTTTTCTTAGTGAGGTCTAGTAGGAGTCAAGCAATATCAGAAAAGGAGGGAATGAATCTTCAGTAAAAGTTACAGAACCCTAGGAATGAGTGAACACTCTTGACTGAGGAGGGGGGTTTCCATTTAGTGATTGCTTTCAATTTGACAGGGTCCATAGCAATTTTGCTGGGTCTAATGATCATTCCTATGTATTCAACTTCGGATGCATTAAACAGGCATTTGGAGAGTTTAAGGCACAACTTTTCTTCTCTAAACTGTTGGAGTACTCTTTTGGTACATTCCTGGTGCTCTTCATAGTTTTCTGAGTAAATCAGGACATCATCCATGTAGATGACAAGCCATCCTTCAGCAATGAGGTTCTTAAAGGCATCATTCATGTATGTCTGAAATGTGGAGGGGGAGTTACACTGTCCAAAGAACATGACAGTTGGTTCATATAATCTGAAAGGGGTGATAAAGGTGGCTTTCCACTGGTCTTCTGGTTTGATGCGAATGTTATTATATCCCCATCGGATGTCAAACTTAGTGAAATACTTGGCTTTCTTCAGTTTATCGATGAGGTTAGAGATCAGGGAAAGGGGATAAGCGTTTTTGACTGTTGCTTCATTGATGTATCGATAATCTTGGCATGGGCGAAGGGATCCATCCTTCTTGGGTACGAAGAAGAAAGAAGCTGCTTGGGATGACTTGGATGGGACTATTTTGCTGGTACGAAAGTGTTCATCAATAAAGGCCTTACAAGCTTCTGCTTCTTTTGGGTTCAGGGGATAGGTCTTTCCTACTTTCGGAATGAAATCTGATTTCAATTTGATGGTGTGGTCAAAGGTTCTATGTGGTGGGAGCTCCTTTGGTTCTTCTTCAGAAAAGACGTCAGAAAAGTCAGAAAATTCTTTTGAGAGGTCAATCTTCTCTTTTTCTGATTTCTGGGCTGCTTTGGTTGAGACGGTGATTTTCTTTACAGCTAAGGATCAAAGGTATCAAGTAAAGTTTTGTTTGGTCCAGAGATCTGGGTTGAGGTTAAAAGACCTCAATAGGTATCTTTGAGAACTTTGGTCTGGGGTGAGAGAAGGAGTTCTTGATAAAGATATCTGACCAGTTGCCCAGTCTATAGAGGGATTGGCTATTCTCAGTCAGGGGAGACTGAAGATGAGATCCTCTTTTCCTAGAGAGATAATGTATGCTTTGAGTTTCTCAGTTCATCCTTTCATGGTAATGGTGATTGAAATGAAAGAGGATATTTTTCCAGCTTGGTTGCTGGTTCCATCAGCATTTTGTGCATTTATGGGTTTTTCAAGCGGTCTGGTGGGGATTCGGTGTTTTTGAACAAGTGCTAGATTGATAAAGTATCCGGTTGCTCCACTATCAATCAGAGCTTTCGTTTTGACGACTTTTGCTCAAGTAGAGATGAGGACAGGGATGTGAATAGATTGCACACAAGAGTTTGTCATAAATACAGGAGCAAGAAATTGGAAAGATGACGTCGAATCTTCTTCCCTTTTTAAAAATTCTCAATGGAGACAACTGCTACTGTCTGATTCTCATCCTCTTCTTCTTCTGTGAAACAGGTTTGGAGAACTTTAAGGATATCTTCTTTTGGAACGTTTTGCTGAGTGAGAACATTTAGGTACTCCTTCATTGAGTCTTCTGGTTCAATCAGTTTCGATTCAGTGGGGATAACCCTGACTCTTTGTGGGTTTCTGGGGGGTCTAGATGGTAGAGAGGAGGTTGATTCTTCCTTTTTGTGGTCTCTGGCCATATGCCCTGGTTTGCCACATATAAAGCATTTTCCCCTTTTCATGTATTCAGCTCTGTCTGTGGGAGAGAGACGAATTTGATCCACATCCATGGCATTGGGGTCTCAAGTGGATCTGGAATGGGAGGAGTGATTAGGGAAATACTTTTTTCCTTGGAAGAGAGCATTGACTCATTTGATGTGGTTACGGAGGAGGTTGGACTTCTCAATCCATTCTTTTAGGGTGATGGGTTCTTTTTTGCAAGATAGGACTTTGATGACAATACATCTATCCATTCTGTTGATAAGCCACTCAATAAGAGCTCTATTGTCCTTGATCTGGGAGTGAGTGGCGAGGAGTTGGAATTGGGAGATGAACTTTTCGAATCCATCGTCATGCTGGGTTCTTCTTTGTTTCAAGGTTGAGAGGTCAGCTTGTGCTTTCGCACTGGGATCATAAGGGGTAAATGCATCTCAAAAAGCTTTTTCAAACTTCTCCCAAGTAAGTTCCCTGTTTGCTTCCTCTTTGTTACTCATCTCTGCAATCTTAAGGTACCATTCTTCAGAGAAGTCTTTTCCTTGCCCTTTGCTCATTTTATTCAGGACAGTGAGGATCTGAGCAGATTCGGAATAGAGCTTTCCATTTATGAGAAAGTATGCTCCCATGGAAAGAATCCATCTGGAGGTGTCTTCAGGGTTTCCAGAGAAGTCTTCAGGGAGATCTGCCCTGAGTTCAACAAGTTTTTCAGACATATCTTCTTCCTCTGATTTGGATTCCTTTTCCAAGTCTGTTGGAAAGAGAGGACTATGGGGACGATGGGGGGGTGTGGTGTCGTTGTTCAGGAAAAGATGAATAGAATGCTAGGGGTATTCCTCAATCTTTCCTCCAGGCCCAATCTCACTATTGACTGA
>JBBPLB010000456.1:0-10495 GCA_038089595.1 Bothia castanella
GGTATTGATTAGGTAGCGAGGGGTCCAAGGAGTTGATCAAAGTTTGAAATAATACATGCTATTGTAAGTGTGTGCCCATGGGAATAGTTCAGTCTGTTTATAGTAGTGGAGAAAAGAGGGGCTAGAAGGAAAGAAAAAGAAAAGATCATAACAGTACATTTAAGATACTATTAGACAAATCAAGCACTACAGAAGAAAGCTTAAGTCTTACCAAGGATACTCACTTGACAAAAAGGGACCTTGGACAGTAATCAATCACCTGATAGGTGGCCACTAAGAAGAAAGGCACTGTAACTTAGATAAATCTAGTCTAAGAATATCTATTAGCTAGGTGTACACTTCACAGAATCTAGCACTCTACTCAATCAATAGAAAGGTTTACCACTAACCATATTGAGTGATCATTGAGTGACCCATAAGGCATACATACATACCTTAACACCCCTACCTCAAATAGCTTGTTCTCAAGGAATAAGCTTATTAGTTATCAAGTGTAGTATTATCTTAGGGATTTTATTACCACTTATCCACAACCAATCACAAGGAGTTACCTATCTCATTTCTTACATTACTTGAGACTCTCCTTCACATAATTCCCACACAGCCACAAGTCTCATGGTTGTTGAGGAATACATTTTATTAGTTAGTACCAAGTATAATAGCTACATAGATTAGGCTTTTGGTACAGTTTAGTTACCTAGTCAACCCCTTTATACCAATCAAAGCTAGAAGAAGGCCAACCCCAGTCTAGAAGATAATAATCTGTGACCAGGAAGAATACCCAGAGATCTGTTTTACTAAGTTGTAACTCATTTGATACTCGCTATTAAGTGATCTAGTGAAAGTTTGTTGCCAACTACCAGTTTATAGTAAGCAATGGGCCTGGAGAAAAGGATTGAGGAATCCCTAGCTTTCTATTCATCTTTTCCTAGAGAAACAACACTGGCCCACCTCTGCTCAATCCTTCTCTCCCAAGTCTCTGTCATCCTGGACCTCCAATCAGACTAACATTCAGAGGTATAGGATTTAACAGAGAGAGGGTATGCATTTTTGATGGTTGCAGTATTCGCATATCAATAGTCCTAACCAGACAAAGTGAACCATCTTTCTTGGGTACAAAAAAGAAAGGAGCAGTCTGGGGAGATGTTATGATTTTTCCTAGTCTTTCTTTTCTTCATTACTATCATGATACTAAACTATTTCCTTGGGTGTATGTCTATGAAGGTGTGTGCTATTTTAAACTTTAACATCTTCTCTTTGGACTCTATGCTACATAATCTATATCTTTCCATAGCCTTACCTTATTTTTCCAGAGGTAGCCTTCTTATCATTTCCCTTACATCTTTTTCTCATTGTTTCTATCTTCTCTCATTTGTTTTACCTATTAAAAGGACCTTATCTCCTTGTATCATCCCTCTTCCTTGATAATGCTTGTAGTTCTCATTCCTATATAGCCACTCATATAGACTATAAAGTAGGCCAGCTCTCACCTGTATTCTTTAAGCTAGTTTTATGCAATCCAACATAGATTCTAGTCCTCTTGATTCTTAAACAGGAACCCTGCTCCACTAAGTCTCCCTCTGTCACTGTCTTCAATGACTAGGAATAGTACCCTAGTGTCATGACTCAATTGATCAACCTACTGTTGAGTGGTCACTATTAGTGTTTTAAAGTCAAGTCTAGGACTGATCAAAAGACTGGCAACCAGACTGGACAGTAGTTGCTGATTGCACCAGTCTTCAACCAGTCCAATTGCCAGTTGTAATAGTTTGAGAAAAAATAAAGACTAGTGTGGACCAGTTACAACCAGTTGAAACTGGTGTACAGCCACACTACTATATTAGGTATTGTCCCCCCTATCTTCCATAATTTTTCTGGATATTTTGGATATTTTTTGGAATCTATTCAGCCATATTGACATGTCTAATCACATTTTAATGTCAGAAAATGACATCCAACCCAAGATTGCTTATATCTCAGTGAGATCTGGGTCAATTTACATAAATATTTGATCTGTAGATAGCCAAGTATCTGTACTACCAGTATAGCCATCGTCAAGCATGTGTGTGCCATGGTGACCAGCTATGGGCTGGTTCATGGAAAAACTAGTCTACAATTAGTTGTAACTGTTAAATTGACTGGTAGAACTGGTTTTAAGTGGTCCAGTTGCCAGTTGCCATGATCCAGGTTTATTTTAGGACTAGTTTTGGTCCAGTTGCCTCATTTTTAGACAAAAAACTGGACTGAACTGGACTTTAAAACACCAGTCACTATAGGCTAGGTTCTATGCTTTAGTATAATAGGAGACTTGAATGGAACTATCTTGCCTGTTTGAAGGTGTTCCAATGAGTGAAAATGGTAGAGATTGTGCAAAACAACATATTGTACATACCATTTGAATGACACTGATTTTAGCTACATATGTATTGTCAAGTATCTCTTAATGGTACTTATTCAGCTGATTTGGTTGTAATAGGAGCAAACAGAAAGTATCCACTGTCCCTAAGGTTTTATACCAATCCCTACAGACTCTGGCCTGGTAAAGGAGCAGCACTCATTTATAGTGCTCACTGGAGTTATGCTGCCAGTCATGTGTCTCTAGAGTGACCTAAAAGTCTCTGACCATGTCAATGTGGTCCTCTAGCCATTCCTGCTGCTTCATGGTGTTCAGCATTCAATAGTTGGCCTGGCTAAACTCCTCCCAGGAGAGGTGTTTGTCCTTGACCTTATGTTTTTTTGGCTTTAGCAGCAGCAGCCATCTGAAACATTGAGCCTTTGTCTGTTTGGACAAGGGTAAGGATGTTGTCATCAGCTGAACCATCATCCTCTGTATCCTTGATTTCTCTGTTGGTAAAATAGTAGAGAGGAATATAGTCTCTTTTGCACAGCTTGTTAAATGTGTGCTACAAGGGAAGAAGGAAGGCAGTGGATGGAAGCAGATGATCAGGGATGGGAGCAAACTTATTCTTGTATTTCTTTCACTCCTCTTTCTAAGCTTCTTCCTCTTCCTTACAAAGGGTGTACCATCTCTCCTCTTTGACTTCTGCTTGTTCTTGCAAGAGTCATTCTACTTAAGTTTCTGTTTCTTGCCATTGGTCCCAAACTATAACCTCTCTGTCATGGTTGAGTTGTCAGATGGTTCAAAGGTAAGCAGCAGCTTTCTGGTCAGTTTTTCCATCAACCATAAAAATGAGATGTGTGTCCTGGAATTCTGGGAGCATGAAGTTGGGACATCTCTCCAGGTGTGGGTTCACTATGTGTTGCTAGGGGAAGACTGGAGAAGAGATCCAACTAGGAAGGACTAGCAGTGATGACTGAAGTTACTAACTATGGACCTCTGTATGAGAGCAAAGGAGGCAGTGAGAAGAAAGAGAGACACTGCCTCACTTCACTTATGTACAGACTACATCCTGTGCCACCTCATGCCTCAGCTTACATAGAATACCAACAAGCACACCATCATAGGTATGTGCCCAAAGAAAGAATTCAGTTACTCAATAGTAATGAGCAAATAGGAGACTGGAGAAAATTGTAACACCCTTGCCTTCCTCCCTCTGTCTTCAGTACACCCTCATTCTGTCACCACTTGGCACCTCAACATTCTTTGAGGTCTCAGATATAGAGATGTCCCTTCAGACCCTCTGTGTTCTCTGTTCACAACTCTGTGATTGCTCTGACAGGCTAGTACTAGTAGTATAGTAGTTAATCACCATCTTTCTACTCCCATTGGTAGGTGTCAAGGCATAGTCTCCTATAGTAGCTAACAAAGAGGACCCACACAGTAATGCATAGATCTGTCACCATAGCAGTGCCAGCCATTGTAGGGCTCCTTTTGTCACTCACATGATTTACTGGCCCAGATTGCAATGCTGGCATCTTAAAACAGCTGTCTATGGTCAGGGATTCTGACAGGCCAGTAGAATAGGAAGACTGGGAGCCAACTGTGGCTAGATGTGTTTGTGATGTTCCTTGTCAATTCAAGGCCTTATGTCCAGCAGGCTAGTGAACTAACTTAGTGAGCAGCACATTTTGTGTTGCAAGGTGCTATTGTACCTCATGATAGAGTGCTTCACTCTCTGTCCACTATGCCTGGTGTTCAAAAGACATGGTAGTGATGATTCCTCTCAAGTTTGATATCAGATGCTATGACAGGATCTAGAAGGTGAGATGAGATGCATCCTCAGCACCTACCACTTGTTTGACTGTCTCAGCTACAAACATTATCATTTCTTTAGGAAAGAATGATTGGAAAGCTAGAAATTCCTCAATTCTTTCCTCCAGACCTGTTGCTTACTATGAACTGGTAGATGACAACAAACTTTCATTAGATCACTTAATAGCAGGTACTGTCAAGTCTGGTTCTTCTCCATGCTAACTCTGACAAGGGTCGGGTGAGGAGAATGTGAATGGAGAAGCAGAGTAGAGCAGGAACATTAGAGAGTTGAGGACTTTGGCTTCAACTTGTATGTTGTGCCCCTTATACTCTCTTGTCCTCATACTTCAGAGGGCGGAATATAACATCAGAGATACAATGCCAGATGAGAAGTCCAATGAGGCAGAGAGAGGAGGAAGTGTCAGAACAAGTGAAGGAAGTGACTTAAATGATATCCAAACTGAGGAGTAAGTCCTCAGCATACATAGGTCTTGAATACAGGAGCAGGAGATTGTACAATAGGGTATGCTGATATATCCTACAAAGTATCATATGGCAGAGTGGAGATACTAAGTACAAAGTGAAGGTGGGACAATATAAAAGGTGTCATACTGTACAATGGATCACAAAGTATAATGGAATAGAAATGGAAAGATGTGATGCTGGTTTGCCAATGAACTGGTGACCAGGTATATGGTAATCAAATCAGACTTTACTATATAAGGAAGGTTGGAGTGGAGAAATGTAGTATAGAGCAAAGAAGTGACAGAGAAACTATATACAGGGCAGAGTTGACTTATCATTGTACATATGGGTGAGCAGAGTTGTCATAGTTGTGACAGGTACTATATATCAAATGTACAGTGAGATAAGGCCATCATAGTTAGTTTTAGCAAAACAAACATAAAATGTTTCTAGAAACAAGATGTTGACCCAAGAATCTTGGTCATAGTTGAGGTACATGGGAAGGCACTGATTAATGAAGTTAGCAAACTTCCACTGCAAATTCTGGAATTCTGGCTATGTAATATGTTTGGTTGTGATTTCCTGGATAGTCTTTAGTAGTCATGGTGTGCTGAGCTTGACATGCTTTTCAAAACATGTGAGGACATCCTCAACACCACTATTTATATTGCCATTGTTATCCTGAGCAATGCTTTCTGCTATAGTATGCTCAACTTCTGCATTGATCCAATCTCTGATGAGCTTCATAGCCAAACAGTGGTGGTCAACATGTAGAATCTGTCACCAGCATCAGAAAACAGAGTGAGGCTGGAAACATGTGTCATAGTACATACTTGAACTACAATGTCCTTTCCATTGGAACAATCTTGATATACATCTTTGAGGACATCATGTATTTTCTCATTTGGCCTAGTGCTGTACTTGCATGCTGCTCCTTTCATCCAAATGTCCCATACAACATACTTCCAAAGGTGTATCTTGAGAAAGTTCCAGTCTATCTTGAGATACTCTAAGAGATTGCCACTAACCACACATGCAATGTATTCCTAAGAGACAGTTATAGGTTTATTATTAGGAGATGAGCTAAGTATTGATACAGAATTGATACATATCTTGTGTTATGCTGGAACATAGATCCTAGCCTATAGCAACCACTCAACAGTAGGTCAACTAACTGAGTTATAGAATGAGTCACACTAGTGAGTCACAACACTAAGTCACAACACTGGGGCACTATTCCCAGTTGTTAAAGGTAGTGACAAAGGAGGAGGAGACTTAGTGGGACAGGGTTCCCACCTAAGGATCAGAATGACTAGAGTCTATGCTTGAATTGCATAGAACTAGCTTAGAGAATACATGGGAGAGGTGGTCCTACTTATAGTCTGTATGAGTGGCTATGTGAGAATAGGAACTATAAGCATCATCAAGGAAGAGGGATGATGCAAGGAGATAAGGTCTATTAATAAAGCGAGAGAAGATGGAAACCATGAGATAAAAGTATAAGAGAAAAGATAAGATGTAAAAGTGTGAGAGGAAAGTATAAGAGAATCAATAAGAAAACTACCTCTTGAGAAAAATAGGATAAGGCTATGGAAAGTTATTGATTAGATAGCATTGGGTCCAAAGGAAAGAAGTTAAAGTTTAAAGTAGCACACACTATTGTAGGTGTGTGCACATGAGAACAGTTCTGTCTGTTTGTAGTAATGAAGGAAAGGAAAGCTAAAGAAAAAGAAAAGATCATAACACCTTGAGTTCACTGTCGAAAACCAACAGCTCCTCTTTGGTCATCTCAAATGTCCTCTCAGTGTGTACATCCAGCCCAATGAGACTGTCTAGCTCCAAGTAACTGTAGAATAGCCACAAGAGCTGGTAGCCTTCACAGCTCACATTGTCTGTGAATATATTTAGGGCTACATAAAGTACTTGCTAGAAAGTTTAAATTTGTCAGCACATTGTTGAAAGTTTGGGAAGACAAAAGAAAGCTTACTCAGGCCAGATCTTGTATTTTGTTCCTGTCACTGAAGCTTACATACAGGATGTTGCCAAAGTGTGCAAGATTGTGCCAAGCTGGAAATTTGTTAAGTCTGTGAGAGAAGTGAGAATCAATTGGACAAAGACATGACATTACTTACTGGCTCTCAAGTTGAGCTGTCCATTTGTGTGGTGGCTTCTCAAGAATAATCTTTATTTCCTCAAGCAAGTGGTAATCCCAGACATCATAATGTAGATAATGGAGTCAGTTGAAACTTGCTACTTCTTCTGGATCCAAGTGTATGACCTTCTAGAAAACATTCTGCAGCTGAGTTTGGAGTAGCTTAGCTGCAAATATTACATTAGGATATGCTTAAAACTCACTTTGACCAGTTGAAGACCCAGGACTTTGAGGATCAGTTCACCTTCTGACTTCTTTTGCTGATAAATAACAATGGTGTTCTTTGCTTGAGCTATAGTATGTAATCTTTGATAGTTCAGACAACTCCTCAAGGGGAGCAAGACAAACAGGGCATGTGCATTTACCCTTTGTGCCCCAAAGTAGACACATCATACACCTAAGTATGATTAACAGTTGAAACTGAAGTGTCTGTGTGACTTACAGTTCTTTATAGTCAGCAGATAAGATAAGAATGATAGGGAATAGCCATCAGGTGATCTTGCCATAATACATGTGGCAATATGTATCTTATATGCAAGAGTCTAGCAAGGCTATCAAGGATATAGAGAAACACCTCATGCCATATGACATGTTTGTAATTTGTGTACATATGTGAGCTTCCCCTCATCTTTAGCTGGTTCAAAAACCTAAATTGTGATCAATGTGGGTCACTACCCACACAGCTGATGATATTGAATTATTATAACTTACAATTGATAGCCAGCTAACAACACATCCACCACTATATCACTCTCTATTTCTGATATCTACTAGTAAGTTTGCACAATAGGCAACAACCAGATAGCCTTTAACAGTGCCATGGGATGAGAGTCACATTTTGTCTGTGTAAAGGATGAAAGTGAATGGGACTGCATTCTCAGCACCATAAGGCAAACAAGTCTAGAAGGCAATAATTGTATACAGATTTTTACAAAATGCCTAGAGCAACAATACAAATGAATTGTACTTAAATACTCCACCAGTGATCACCTATCCATGGTTCTATGTAGAACTGCTTGTAGTCATTGCTATTGTATTTAAAGAGTCACTAAGCATCCCAGACAAAGTGTGGTGTAAGAGGGGACTAGATAAGAGGTCTAGAGCTCAATTCCATAGTGGATGGCCATAGACTGGGAATGTCCTGTCTTCTCCTTGATAGGAAGTGACTATATCATATTGGGAAAACTAAAAGTAAAGCTAATGATGAATTTATTGAAATGGCCAGAGAATAACCAACTAAATGAAAGGAGTGAACTATTCTATGTAAGTAAGGAGAATAGTGAATGAGTGTAATGTCTTACCTCCAATTGATAGTATACAAGACTGGAGGAGAGGAAAAAAGAGTGGGCATGATAAGGCATATTGGTAAGCAAATGCCCATAAAAGGAAATCTATAAAAGTTTAGACTAATGTAGCTTCACAAAAGGCTAGTGCTTCAACAGAACTTACCTTTGATAAGAAGCAAATGAGATATAGAGGATGGGAACTCACTGGTGTCACCTGCTTGGCTGCTCTATCTCATGCTTGCTAAAGGTTGGCCTCACTTTTCAGGGAGATTTTTGCCTTTTCTTAAGAGATGCATGACATGAGAGTGAGTGGTCTGTTTACTTGTGATACATTGAGGCCAGTCTGAAGAGCATTCTCAGTGAATAGATAGTTGCCCTCTTCAATAAATGAGTGTCATGAGTGGTTATCAGGAACCATTTCAGGGGCATTTTATAGGCTGAATTCATCTTATGACTGGAAAAGAGGAGGGCAACAGTTATGTGAGTGAAATTCCATCTTGAAATCCAGTGGTTGTTCTGGAGATGGAGAGTGGTAACTAGCCCAGGGACTACTGGCCATGGAGGAACTCAAGCAATCTATCTCATAGTTAACACTATCCTAGAGTACAGCAAGCATACTCACCACCATCTGCTCTAACATCTCTAGGTGCCTGTGATATGTCCTGGTTGATGAAATCCTTATGTTTAGATAGCAGGCAAGGAGAGGGCTCACAGGCAACCTGATTGGCATGGAGAGCTGAAGTGCATTGCATCAAGAACTAGCCTAGGTAAGGGATGATTTGACGAAAGGACTTATCAGGAAAGCTGGGTTTTTCACAACAATTGGCCTCAAAGGACCAGCTTCTACACTAGAATGCACAAATACAGTAGCTGATGATGTCAATTGTGTTCCTGAAAAATAATAATATACATCTTAGAGAAATAAAACAACAATTTGAATGACAAGATATACATATCTCATTCTAGATCTACCTTATACTCCTTGCCAGATTAAATGCATTGTTGTTTCTTCCCCTTGTGTCTCAGACAATGCACCTCATGGGTCTTGATACCCTGGGGTTTAAATAGATTCTGACAGAATTGACATCAAAGTGTTGCTGAAAGGGTTTTTCAAATCTAGTTGTACAGTGGGCTCAGAAACTGTTCCAATGTTTGATAGTTTTGTAGTGTATAAGACATAGTACTTGATGTTGTGAGAATCTTGCTTAGCATTGGTGGGAGTGTGTGAAGTTCTGACTCTTGGCTATCTGCTGACATAATATTCACGTGATTTGGTCTAGGGGACACAAAGATACATCTATTTTAAAACAGTAGTATCATTGGAACAGTTTCTGAGCTCTTGATAATAAATAGGTATTTGATATATATTAGTCCTTGATGTATCCTCCTTTAGTTATAAACACTATCTAAACCTTTATAGGCATGCACTCAGTCGATCTGTGACACTTCTCAACTGGTATCCCCTCCTACTCCTTTCCTATAACTTGTAATCCTATTAAGTGGTTTTCATACCCTGTTTGCCTCTTTTTGAGATAGCCACAGAGATTTTTAATAGGGTTTAGGTCTGGATACTATATAGGGCATATCATGTACCTGAAATCCTGCTCCTCTAGCCAGTCCTTCACTCTCTTACAGGTGTATTTGGAGTCATTACTCTACTGAGGGATGGTGTTAGGAGGATTGAGACCATAATACTATTGGGTATTCAATAGCTCCTTCTTCAAACTCTAAGGCAGAGGTACCCATCTATCCTACAATCAGTTGTAGTAGCATATCCAACTCCTTGCAAAGTTGTACACTCCCATGTCATCATCTAAACTTGATAGTCTTCTCTATCCACTTATTATTTAGTTCCTCACTTGACTTTTCTGCCCCCATTTGACTCTAGATGATTGGCTTTGAGTCTTATCAGACCATACTACCTTCTATCATTCATCTATAGTCTAATCCTTATGAGTATAGGCAAATTGTAGATAAGCTCTATAAAATCAGATAGAGAGTAGGATATTTAGACTTGAATATAGACTTTATACCACTCTTTTTCATGTGTTGATGGACTATATCAAGGAAAGGAGTTAGTGAATGATGTTGGGGAGGACTTTGATCACTTGAATATCATTCTCTGCCCTTCTAGTAGTAATAAGTTACTAGACATAATGAATATTAGTAGGAGAAATTTTGAAAGGATGATCTCTAATGAATTTTAGAAGTATAGAATGCTCTTTGGCATGATGAATAAATATGGTGGAAATATTGTGGAGGACCAACACCAGTTTTCTTGCGGATTTCCTCACCAGAGTTGCCAATATCAAGCAAAAAGAGAATGATCTTTTTTTATGTAAGAGAAAGAGATTTGACCATGGTGGTGTGGAGTGTGTGAGCTTTTTTAAACTCAGATACAATTTTTATTTGTGTATATTTATGTGTACATTCCATAAA
>JBBPLB010000459.1:0-10466 GCA_038089595.1 Bothia castanella
TCATTGACGCCATGAAATTGGCCAAGGCGACGGCCAGTGGTGTGCGCTGCGATATCAAACGTAGCGGCATGACAGGATACGGAGCCCATCGCGCCTCGACATACACGAACGCCGCCCCAAAGATACCGCTCACCGCAAGCAGCCCATATATTAGTGGGTGTGACCATGGTAGTTCTTCCGTCGTTTTGATGCTGAATGCAGCCAACATGCTTGCAACAGATATAACTAATGTGAAAGAGCCGAGGAAATCTATGCGATTGAGTTTCGAATATATGCTTTCGTTGGCGACGGCATCAGGCAACTTAATGTTGACCTTGAGCGCGACTAGAGTAAAAGAGATGAGTAGTAATGGCGCCTATCCGAGAAAGGTAGATCAGCCTCTTTCGCCAGGGTTGGAATAATGTAAACGATCACCTGTGATAGGAAAGCCATGCGCCTGATGTGAAGGTGAGTAGGGCAACAATACTGCGGATGTTGATATGCCCACCATCCCCAGGTATCATTTATCCATCCGCCGATGGGACCACCTAGGCCAGCTCCCAGGCCGAACAAACTGATGTAATTTTTCAATGACTGATGCTGGACCGTCAAGCAGAGTAACTTACATATTTGTCATCCCTTGATAGAGTCCTCTGTGCTTTCTGGGGAAGGTCGAGTCCAACCGATGAAGAGGTGAGGAGAAGCAGTCACTCACAGTGGCACAAGATCAGTGATGGCAACACTGGTGACTTGCAAGAAGTGAATATTGAGATGGAAGGGACGAAGATGATGAACCGACCTGTCATGACACTTGATAACAAATGAGCAATGATCAAATTCTGGCCAGACAGACGGACGGACGGACGTACCCGCCCCCACCCATACCAGCAATCGCCCGAGCAAGAATGAGGGATTCCATTGACGGTGCAAGACCACAAGCGATCGTGCCAGACCCTGGGATGGATTAGGAAGAAGGTGAGCCGACGAGATCTGCAAGACGTACCGAATAGGGAGAGGGCGAGAAGCATTGCGCCCTTCCGTCCCAAAATGTCTGACAGTCGACCTGATAAGAGTTTAGAGTGAGGACGAGGAGAGAGATCGCAGGAGCTCGCCATATAAGGGGGTAAAGCAGCAGACGGAGAGGAGATAGGAAGTGCCGAGATACGAGGACTGTTGGGATTTGTTGAAGTAGCTCCCGATGGGGGACACGAGGGTGGCAACTACTGTGCCTATTGGGACAAGGATGGAAGTGAGTGTGCGTGGAGAAGCACGGGAACACACCATCAAGGGCGCCAAGGAAGACGGCGCTCCAGAGACCCGAGACGATCCAGAAGAAATCGATGCGGGAAGGTACGGAGGGGGAGGGGCTGGGGGGACGGAGGGAGGAGTAAGAAGGGGGAGGGAGGGAGGGAGGGGGGGGGGGGGGAGGAGGGGGGGGGGGGGGGGGGGGGGGGGGGGGGGGGGGAGGGAAAGGGGGGGGGGGGGGGGGGGGGATTGAGGAGGGGTTGTGATGAGGCCATGATGATAGTCTATGAGGGAGGGGAATAAATAACATGGAAAGCAATCACTCGCCGCTGGGGTCGTTTCAAGTCGTCATTCTCCGCGTACGTCGGTCGTGGCCCTGCCGAACACTTTGCTCACCACAACATCACCCGCCTACTAGCATGTCTCCGCACTCGTCGCAACACACGGGTTGGTTAAATGTTCTCATGACGGACGACGTACATCATTCGGCGTGTCCATCGCGGAAACATATCATGATATGTACATAAGCGAACGTACAGCATCCTCCGCCCAACTCGGGGTACTCGACGCTGACATCTCCGAATGTACAGGGCGACGATGAGAACGGTCCAACGTATCATCGAACGCGTCACGGAATGATCGTCCCGGTCACTGACAGGCACGCGCGAGATACGGTCACCGAAGCTCAAGCTCCGATTATTATCGACAGGGCGTCCGAGGGACTAGCTGTATTTTGTTTCTCTGGATCCACGTGTGCTTGCAAAATGGAGATTGTGTGCTAGTACTTGGCATTTCCCGTCTGACTAAGCTACGTTGAAAGCTTGTGCCACCACATTCATTTGCTTTTGCCGTCCCTTTTACTTACATTTTCCTCTTTTTCATCTCTCCGCTCGCCTCCCGCAAGTTTTCACGAGGCGATCGACAATCCCGGGATCGGCCACGAAGCCGCAGCTTGAAGCTGATATCATGCACTCTCCGTCAGCCCCCCCACACTCGTCTTGGAAGTCTGTCTTTCGCTTGCCAAGCTCGTCAAAGAAGCAATTGGCAAATGTCAACGGTACACCTCCTCTTGATCGTTCACCCAGGTGTATATCTTCCCCCCTCACCGCCAAACTTGCTTCCGGGCCCCCTCCCAGCCCATCCCTCACTCCTTCAACTCCCCACTCCGGTGACCAGCGTTCTTCCTACAACTCCTCCAAGACTGAGTCCAGCGAGTCTTACTTGAGCGGAACCCCAAAATCTTCGTACCTTGTGCCTGACTCGCGCGGTTACGCGAACCAAGCCCAACAGCAGTCCCATCCTCGTGACACGGTGGCGGATACTCAACCCGGCACAAGGACAAAGTCGGAGAAACAACGCATCAACCTCAGTCGTACTCCCCACCTTCCCGCAGGCAGGTCCCAGACTGCCGATCCGTCCCAACAATCTTTTGCACTCCCCTCGGTACACGGCCCTTCAGCAAGTCGTTCAGGGCCGCTGTCCCCCCGCGCAATGGGCGCATCAGCCACTCGTTTCATTCGTCGTGTCGCTTCCGCTCCCAATGCCAAGCATCTCTTCTTGTCCAGTTCGCGGTCGGCCGCACCGACTAAGAATGGTTTACTCGCTCCGGCAGAGGTGATACCGCCGGTTCCCGGTGGTCCATCTAGCATTTCCGAGTACGGTGATGATTCGTTGGAGACCATTTCTTCGGGTTCATCAAGAGGTCGGTCGACGAGACATGATCGATATCCAGGCCATGGAACTCCAAAGACCCGGATCGCAAATTCAAATGCTGATGGTCCCGGCAAAGTTGCTTTCCGACGAACTTATTCAAGTAACTCTATCAAAGTTCGATCCGTATGTCCTTCCCTTCATCCTTTTCAACCATCGTATATTCATTCGTGCAGGTGGAGGTTGGCCCTTCGAGTTTCCTCAAAGTCAAGATGCTAGGCAAAGGCGATGTTGGGCGTGTTTATCTGGTCAAAGAGAAGAAAACAGACAAGCTGTTTGCCATGAAAGGCAAGTCCGATTTGAGCTCGCTTTTGCCAGTATTTTACCTCCGATGTTAGTGCTCTCAAAGAAGGAAATGATAGAGCGGAAGAAGATTAAGCGAGCATTGACGGAGCAAGAAATTCTCGCTACTTCTAACCATCCCTTTATAGTGACACTTTACCATTCCTTCCAGTCAGAGGAGTATCTGTACTTCTGCATGGAATACTGCATGGGCGGGGAATTCTTCCGCGCCTTACAAACTCGCCCGGGCAAATGTCTTCCGGAGGACGGCTCACGGTTCTACGCTGCCGAAGTAGTCGCCGCACTAGAGTACCTACATCTCAATGGATTTATTTATCGCGACCTGAAACCGGAAAGTACGTTCAATTTCTAATTTTGTTTTTACGCTTACGAGCGTGTTACTGTCCATCTGACAGACATTTTACTCCATCAATCTGGGCACATCATGCTGTCTGATTTCGACCTGGCCAAACAGTCGGGCCATCCAGGGGGACGACCCGCTACCATTCACCAGTCAGAGCCAAACGGGGTATGTGTCTCGCGATGACCATGTGACAACGCTTGACACTTTGCTTCCAGGTTCCTATGATCGATACGATGTCCTGTACGGCTGATTTTAGGACAAATTCGTTTGTCGGAACCGAGGGTCAGGATGCTGCGTGCTTTGTAGAAGGTATCTGACACTTGCGTTTGGACCTGCAGAGTACATTGCACCTGAGGTGATTGCTGCACAAGGACACACTGCAGCTGTGGATTGGTGGACTCTCGGCATACTCATTTACGAGATGATCGTAAGTCTATTATTCATATGTCGGCGAAGTCGAGTGTGGGAGATTGCTAACGGACTGCCGATTGCGCTTGATTTTCGATCACTGGGATCGGCAACACAGTTCGCCACGACACCGTTTAAGGGCAAGGAGAGGAACGATACATTTGCGAATATTCGGCTGCTTCCCGTGCATTTCCGCGATACACCGAAGATATCCAGGTAGGTTGATGAACTATGTCGGCTGTTGATACGGTGACGGAATAGTACCGACAGTGCATGTAAAGATGTGATTGTGCGGCTCTTGGACAAGGATGAGCGGACGCGGTTAGGAAGCCGGAGCGGCGCAAGCGAGGTGAAGCAGCACAAGTGGTTTGCCAAGATGAACTGGGGTCTCCTGCGCCACACACGGCCACCGGTACGTGTCGAAGAGACGAGTCGAATTTTGTAGAGGTGTCGGTCCCTGCAAGGGTGGACCACGTGGCTCCCGATTTCCTGTTTTATGTGTGCGTTGTGGATGTGTGAGCTGATGCACATGTTTGATGTCTAGATTGTTCCAAGTACGTCAAATGGAACTGACGCTGCCAATTTCCGACACCTAAAGGAGTCGCGCTCACTGCACTTGGAGGAGCAAGGAGGCGTTGTCGCACCTGGTACACCTGGGTGCGAGGACGGACTGGAGACGCCACCGGACGGGGATCTCTTTGGGGCTTTCAACAGCGTTACGATACACTATGATGGTGAATTGTGATGGGTACGTCCGTGAGCACTTGGCTTTCTCTTGCGTAGATTTGGATTTGCTTCTGTCGTTTCCGCTGCACCGCTTTACTAGACTTTGATTTACTTGCTTTCTGGAAGAAAATGCTGGGTTTCACTTGTATTATTTGCATTGCACAGCTACCCATCTTCTCTCATCGTTACATTTCTTTGGAAGTACTTATGCGGCGAGTGCGCTGCACTACTGATCGGCCAGGTTTGATGGCGTTCTTAGTGATATGATACCTGATTACAAACAAGCTATTCTAATTGCAACGGAGCAAGAGTGAGAATGAAGTAGCGATCAGATGATTGCGGAAGAAAGAGAACAGGAAAGAAGCTGATGAGCGTGATGGCGACGGAGGCGGAGGAGGGCGGGGGGGGGAGGATCTCATGGAGGATCGGCGGGGGGAGGGCGTCGAGAGAGTCGGCAAATATGTCAGCAAGGGAGGCGTCGGTGCGGATCGTCGAGGGAGGACAAGTGCCGTATCGGGATGCGAGTTCGATTTCCAAACAGGGGATGTCAGGACCCCGGCGAGTGCGAAAACGAGCCAAGGAGGAAGTAGGCGAGCCAATGAGAAAAAAAAAATCGGGGCGTGGGAGGCAAAGAGCGCACACGCGGAGGGGGAGGCGATGAGGAGGAGGACAGCAGCTCGCTGACATGAGATTCAAACTGAGATTGGGGGCGATTCGCCGTAGATGGTGCAGCGGCAACTGGACTGTGACCACATGGAGATCGCGATACAGTGTGGGCGGAGTGTGGCCGAAAAAGGATAAGCGTAGGAGACCTCGGCGCCGAGGGAGTGGCACGGGGACCGTTTTTGGGAGGGGATGAGTATTTGTGTATATTTGTGCAGAGTTTACCGAGGGTGATTTCCGAACGCGGCCGCGGGACCCTGGATTACGTAGTTGTCCTGAATGGGAAGCTGCGGGAGAAAATGGAGGGGGCAGGAGAGAGGGGTCACGTAAGAGCTGAATTCGGGGAATATGAATTCTCCACCGGCCGTGGTTTTTTATAATATACATAGTCGATCGTCGTTGGTACAACTCGTCCGTCGATTCAGCCTCTGTGTCTGTCCGACTATTTTTTTTTCTTACTTTTCTTTTCACTTTTCACTTTTCTTCAAGTACATAGCTCAGCATTCAACTCGGCTCCGTCCGACGCTTTCACCATTCCGTCCCTACGCCCAGCAACGTTCGACATGCAAGACCTCTACGCTCCCTCATATCCACCACCTCCCCGCACTCAGTGGTCCCGTCCAGACCACCAATACCCACACCTCAACACTGAACACCAGCCCCTATACCCACCAAGCTCTCCCAACGACTCCCCCTCTGACGACCCCCCATCCCAGTCACCCATCAAAGCCCATGACCATCACCAGCCTACAAAGTCCGAGTCAAAGCCCCAGGCGACTTTCCTCACAAAACTTTACGCGTAAGTCTCGTCCCCCCACCTTCCCCGTGCCTCACTCGACGCGTCTCCCAGTCTCCTCGAGCGTCCAGAGAACCACCACATGATCAGATGGGACCCTGCCGGTGAACATATCATCGTAGAGCGCCCGGAGCAGCTCGCGCTCCATGTCCTCCCAAGTGTCTACCGTCAATCCAGATTTGCTTCCTTTTCTCGGCAACTCAACGTTCGTGCTTCTCTCCTTCCCAACACGCCCTCACGTTGTTTAATGAATCCCCTTCTGTACAGATTTATGGCTTCATGCGCAAAGTGAACCTCCGCAACGTTGACCCAGCCATCGATGATCCCGATGCAAGCACATGGTGTAAGTCCTCGCACCGCCTCGAACCTTCTTCGCCTCCTTCTTACACAGCCACCAGCTCACCCAACCCTCAATCGCCATTCCCCTCCAGAGGTCGTTGCCAATTTCAAACGCCGCGTCCCCCCGCGCCTCCCAAAGCCAAGAAAACGCGAGACACAGGAGCTCCCGACCATCCCGCCCCCTCGCTCCGCCATCGGCGTCGGCCCTGTCCCGCTCTCCGTCCCATCCGTGCCAGGCAAATCCAACATCATTGGTGGTCGCGCTCGGGGATTCTCTGCCCCTGGTTCGTTTACCCCCCTCAGCTCTCCTGGTGCTGCAGGCTGGGGAACTTCATACCCCCGTGGCCCACTGCCCCCCCTCACGGTTCCCTCAGAGCCTCCTGCCATCTCTCAGCACCACAGCATCTTCAACCAGTCGCACAGCATCCAGCCCATCTCTCCTGCGGATGAATCTCCCTCCGCCCAATTTAGCGCCATGGGCACCAACTCTGGCTACTCGCACCCCAACTCGCAGGTCTCGTCCTCGCAGTACCCATACACCGAGCAGAGCTGGTCCTTCTCCCCCAACAGCTCTACTTCGAGCCATTCGGGTAGCCTCTCCTCGCTCCTGAACCCCCCGACCACTAACGGGTACGGTGCACGGCCCACCCCCACCATCAACACGTCGTACGCGTCTTCGTACTCGAACGTGTCCATGCACAGCGACCATACGCCGCCCTCGCTCTCCCCCGACACGCACAGTCGTCCAACCACGGGATACTCGATTTCCTCTGTCTCGTCGCTGCCATACGAAGAGTCGCCCACTCACCCAACCTACCACCACAGCGACTACTCCCGTTCAGGGTCTGGTCCCCACAGACCCATCTCCCCCACCCAGTCCCGTCCGCCGTCGTCCTCGAAGCAGTACGGGCCAAGTAGCTCCCTTAGGGTGGGGCGGCCCCGGCGCCACAGTCAAGCCATGAGTCCTTACCCTTCGCCTTACGAACACCATTCAGAACGGCCATCGACTTCCCCCCAACCAGCCGATGAGCAAAACGGAACCATGCCGAGAGTGCGGAGTATGATACAGTTGCCGTCTGTCGACCCTTATGGATTCAACTCGAACCAAACCGAGTTCGCTTACTCTGCCGTTGGTGGGAACCCATCCATTGATTCAATGGATGGCCGTAATGGTTGGGGGCACCCCGCGCAAGCTACGCAGCGTCCCTCGACGAGTGCTTCGTCCATCAGCGCTGCATCACATACATCCTCCTCGCAGGCAAATACGCCACCCCTCACGGATGGTTACGGCGGGGCTGAGACGGACATCAACCGTTGTAAGTCGTTTCGTCATTCACTGAGGCCTTACGGCGTGGCTTACTGACCAATAGTTTCTTGAAAAAGTCTCGCCTGATTTCGGCTTTGTGCCCTTGAATGAACACCTCCCTCCGCAATATACCAAAAACGACGGGCGAACTATAGACGCACCGGCGCCTGCGGAGGGATTCTAGAACTGTGGTGCGCGGTTCACGATTGATATTCCGACCGTCTTCATTCGAACTTGGACGATAACACTCGTTTTTGCCTTGATCTCACGATTTGCGTTCCCTTTTTTTTTTTTTCTTTTTTTTTTCTCTTTCATTCTTGCTCGCTTCAGATTTTAGAAGCATTATATACGAAACCGGAAGATGCCCGTCCGCTCATTTCACGAAACCCATCATACCCCGTCTCGTCGTTTGCATTGCTGTCACACATTGCGTCGTGTATACCTTGGCTCATCTCATATGTAGTATCATGCTCCATTCACCGCCATTTTTGATACCTTTTCTCACTACTCTTGTCACTCTCTGGTTGTTACATACGGTTACCCCGTATACACGTTACCCAATTCATTTGATATCCTGACTCGACTTGGTGGCATACGACGGAAGTAAACAGCGTTGGTGATTTCCATGTGGTGTGAGGCGTCAAGTTTTCATTTCAATGGGCGCAACCGTGACGGTCGCCATTGTTTGAAAGGGCCGGACCGTCGTCTGGTTGAAATTCTCACAGCCAAGTGTGCACTTTCCACGACCGATCGGGACGCAAACCGGCGTCCGCTATCCATATTAGGATAACACCCCGATCTGGTGTTGCAGATCTGATCGCACAGAATTCTGATCGGGGATGTCTCGAAATTGGGCCATATTTTGTCCTTGTATTTTCTTGTTTGCATCCGTCATGTGACAGGACATGTGACGTCACCCATGCGGGCAATTGTCCCCCCCACCTGAGGGCCCATCACGAAAAGGTTAGGTTCAAACATGGCACTGCAGTATGGTTTTCATACCACGGCCAGATCTCAACGAGGCTCACCAGCGGGCGTGCACGCGCAAAACCTGGGGTGTACAGCAAGGGCCGTGCCCTTGAGCTGATCACTTCATTATATGACAAGGTTCATGTGGCGTTGACAGTTGCCGTCGGGTTCTGCCGCAGGGCCACGGCTGGATCATGATCCAACGTTGTCGCCGCATCGACATGTCTGTGGATCCTCGTCCGCGACACGCACCGCACCCAATGGCATTTTGCACCAATAAAATGAACCAACGAACGGATGGATACAAAAAAAAAAAAGGAAAAAAAAAAGAATTAGACGTATGTGTATGTCCAAGGCTAGTCAAAAAGTTTACACAGTTTAATCCACGAAAAATACATACACTTGTCGCTTCCACTCTAGCTTGCGGTATAAGGGCAAGGGAATGTGCATGCTATGCTGCACCGATACCGGCGTCGTTACGCCGCGAGAGAACAAGGTCGTGCGAAACCAGTTGCACCTCAGACATGATCTCCCGTGAACGGGATGCTGATGGGAGACGACCGTACGGATGCGAAGCGACCTCGTCCTCGGCGGGAGCATCCGAGCTCAGGAATGCCATCCTTTCCTCCGAGGTACTGTTTGATGACTCTGTCTCATCATCTAGTTCATCATCCACTGCCCTCCGTGCCACCCAGCTGAGGTATATAAAGAGGGCGATGCATAGCAAGATGCCGCCGATCGTCCAGACTCTACTCCACCCGTCCTCCTTTGCTTCATGGTCGTCCCCCTTGTTTGCACTGAACGACCTGATCCCTGCGCCGATGCTTGTGTGTACAATCACCTTGAAGAGGGAGAGTCCAGTACACATGACATAGGTCTCCATGCTCAGGGTCGTTGCAGCAAGAACGGCGTTCATGACATTGTATGGATAGGGTGCGAGGCGCACAAGGAATAGCAGCTGTGGTTTGCGTTCAATGGCCCGCACAGCTCGGAACAGTCCGCGCGTAGACTGTAGCCAGCGCGCAATCCGCTCGCGGAGGAATGCACGGGATAGGGAAAACACGACGATCGCTCCGGACAGCGCAGCAGCGTAGGATATCACCGCACCGATCCACGGTCCGTAGGTATATCCCGAGAGGGTGATCAGTGTGGAATACAATGGTAGAGGAGCTGCAAAGTGTGCGAAGCATCGAGGCAGATAGAACCATCCGAGATGGGAAGAATGCGACGAAAAAAAAAGTGAATACCGAACCAAGCACGATATTTTGAGATGGGAACGTACGGAAGGTGGTGATAAATATCAGGCAAAAGAGGACAGCAAAACCAAAATAGTCGTCGTTGCGTAGCCAGTGGGACAGTTGGTCAAGGCCTTGATTGTTGACGCAGTACCCCGTATCGAATTAGATTGAAGATCCCGAACAAGCGACACGATGAAAATACAACTTTAGCACGGATTGCACATAGGAGAGTAACGGCCAATCAGGACTCGAGTATTGCTCACCATCAAAAACCTGCGCTTTCCAAAATGCAATCGCAAGCAAGAAACCAAGGCTAGTTGCGCCATATGCCAACACAGGAGACCATTTCTTGAATAGATTCCATATCCGGAGTCCGCGGGGACGAACATAGCGATAAGACTGCGAGCGAGGACACGAGGATGACGCAGGTGGAAGGCGAGC
>JBBPLB010000460.1:0-10466 GCA_038089595.1 Bothia castanella
AAGAAGCTTAAGTATTCTAGTAGTGTTACTACTTTAGTGGATCTTATCTTATTATCTTATCTCTAAATCTTCGCCCTTATCTTATCTGTAAAATCAGTCTCCTTATATACATTTACAGAGTGGCTATACTGGCCCAATTAGTCACTTCCAAATTCCCATTTGGGTGAGATCTGAATCTCTAGATCTAGATCTGGTTGTCATGCTTCTCAAATGAAATGAGATGGTGCTTTAGTTTTAGACATGGTTACCTAGATCCAGGATAATCCCTGACAAGTCTATGACAAGGCTATGACAAGGCTTTTCATTCATTATCATGAATATCAAATTCATTGACACAGCAATAGCACAGAATGAATGGGGAATTGGAAATGAAGGAGATTAATCACTGCCTTGATCTCCATAGTTACAGGTGATGTGATATTTCAAATTCCCAATGCAATCATTTGAAATTAATTGAATAGTCATCACATTGAATTCTATGAAATCTAGATCTGTTGCTGTATCTGAAAGGCTATATAACCAATCAATACAATGATTATGTAACAGAAATCATGTGATGAGAATGACATCATCTGTAGCTCCTATCTTGGCCCAGTTTGCATAATTAGCACTAATTAACTAGCTACAGTAGTACTAAAATTCTATCAAGACAAATACTCAATGAAAAATCCTTATCTCTAGAATCGTTGTGTCAAATATTACAAAACTTAGTAGAGTATTAGGTCATAGTATAGAGGTTGTGTGGTGTTGTTTACTGACTCAGTATGATATAATTTTTGTACAGGTCAGGGCAGGTTTTGATGTTCTCAAAACCATCATCATTGTCACATTACTCTGTGGCTTACCTACCAAGTATTCCTCCCTCCTCATAACTATAGGTGTCATCCCTTTTGATGAACTCTCCATCCCATTGTCATGACCATGACAACTCACCTCAACTCTAACACTCAACTACTCTTAGAACTGACCTCCTCTGCCCTATGTATTATCTCTACTTCAACTCCAACTCCTTCTCTAACATAATGTGTACAACTCCACTCCAACTTTCCTTTTATGATAATTATACCTATGGTTATCTTCAAACCCAGTTGCCAGTCCTTTGGTGATCTGGCCATTCAATGTTCTATTTCTGTTCTATTATGCTTTATGATCCATCACACTGCATGACATCATTTATATTGATCCATCATCACTTTGTCATAGCTTCTCTGTCCCTCTATACAAAACCTTGTAGATATCTCAGCTTTGTATAGTCTTATACTCTTGTATTTAAGTCATAGATACTGAGAACTTACTCCTCAGTTCAAATATCAACCCTAAGACACCTCTTGCTCTAAATCCAACTTTATTACACTTTTTCTATCTTATCTCTGACACTCCTTATGACCTCTCTACTCCATCAGATGTGTCATCCAACACTATATCACATACATCTGACTACAACCTCTGAAATATAAGGACAAGAGAGTACAAGGGTGCAACACATTAGTTGAAGCTACAGTCCTCACCCTCTTTGATCATCTCCAACCCATCTCCACTCCACTTTCCCATACTGCTCCACTTTCCCATGTTCTACCCAACCCTCATCAAGTTGGAGTTAGCCAGTTGGAGGAACTAGTCTTGACACTCATCTATCATCACATAGATGCTAAATGAAGAGTCCCATCAACAACTAGTCCCCAGCACAGCCACAGCCTTTGCTATGAGATGACCATATTTGAATAAGAAGCTGAAATCAAAACAAAAACTAGCAATGAAGTCCTAATGCTTCAAGTACTAAGGATATGGTCATATCACAGTGACCTGTATAAAAACACTTTGTGTACAGTCAAGTACTATAAGCTACCATGCTTTTCTCTATTAATAAACACCCCATGCTATAAGGTATGCATCCACCAAGTTTTATATAAGCAGCCCCAGCAGTTCATGAGATATGAATATTTTTTTGAAAATAATGACCTACATGAAAAACATATTGTACTGAGTCAGAAAGAAGAGCTATATATTTCCTTTTCTACCAATGGATGGAGTCAACCATGGACTATCATCCTACAAAATATCTCCCCAATAGCTTTATCCATTGTAAAGATATTCATGAATCTTTGCACACTAGTTTCCATTAGACATTAGTAGTACTTTAGCTAGTTCATTAGTGACAATCATATGGTACTAGTTTCAATCAGGTGACTACACAGACACATCATGTGATGAAAATCACATGATCTAGGGAATAACATGACCCTTGTCTTACTTAGAGTGCTCCAACATAGCCACTCAGGTACAGCACTGATCTAGAATATTCCAAGATATTCCCATGGATCCTAAAAAGAGAATAAGGTTACATTAAACTCTAAACCTTCCATGGGAATGAATAGCCTCTCCCAATCTGTACTCTCACAGCCTCACTGACTCATGATGACTAATCCAATGTCTGATATGAATCCCAGCACAGCCACTTGTAATATATATATAAAGAGAGCTGATTGTGTCTCAAAACCCATCTTAGACATGTTTCTTTTGTAATAGATAAGATCACTGATAAGATAGCCCCTGAGCGATAAGATCCGGCCGATTAGATCGCTTAGATAAGCACAAAAAAGCGGAGATGAAGAACAATCTCTCTTCTAATCAGTATTAGAGTTTTTAGTCTACACTTTGTACATTTAAGATTTTGGCTAATCAGCACTAAGTAGAAAGCTTCAGTCAATAGGAGGACTGGTCCAAGACCCCTCTGATTACATCATCAATCAGTTATTAGGTGGCCACTATAGCAAAAAGACACTGTAACCTAGATAAACCTAGTCTAGGAATATCTAATACCTGAGTGTACAATAACACATATCTAGCACTCTAGTGAACCAATACAATAGGTTTACAAGTAACCAAATTGAGTGAACACTGAGTGACCCTAAAGGGAATTTCCCTACACATTACTTTCCAGAAACAACATCTAGTTCAAACACTAGAAACATATTAGTAGATTCTCTAGTATTATCTTTGAGAATTTATTACACAACATCCACAAATAATCAGAAGAAACCTTCTATCTCAAGATTTACATAATCAAGGCACACCCTCACCATAAATCCTACACAGCCATCAGGCCTACAGATCAAGTACAAACCATCCAACAAGCTATAACCTATTATTGTAAGTATTGTATTTAACATCTAGGACTTGATTACCTTATCATAGACAACCCCTGTTACATATATCAGCTAGGAATAAGCCAACCCGAGTTTTTAGGATAGTATATCCTGGATTTGGAAGAACAATCAGGGATCCAATTTGCTAAGTTGCAACTCATTCAGTAGTATTCTATTGATTGACCTGGTAGACTAGTTGTCATTCACCAGTTTATAGTAAGATTGGGCCTGAGGGAAAGCTTGAGAAATATACCTAGCATCCTCTTCATCTTTTTCCAAACAATAACAGCAGAGACAGCTCTTGGCTGTGATTCAGAATTGTATTGGGTGTAGCAGTTGAGAGACATAGAAGATGGGGTGAATGGAATTCATGGAGTCAGGGAGTCAGAGCATGACTGAGTGAATACCAGGATGAGCAATGATAGTGAAGGGTCCTAGGTTCTTGTTGGAGAACTTCTTGGATGGTCATGTCATCCTGAAATACTTAGCCTTGACATATATCTCTTCACCAATGTTGAAGTTCAGTATAGGGATGCAATGTGCATCAGCTGGTCCCTGATATTATTGTTGCACATGGGCCATTTCAGAGCAGAGGAACTCATAGAGCTCCTTCAAGTTGGAGGTATATTCTTGAGCATGTTGAGACATAAGAGGAAGGTTGGAGGAAACACTGAGGTCAGAGTGATATCCCTTATTAGAAAAGAATGGTGAAACACCAATTGTAGTGCTAGGTGTGTTGTTGAATGTGAACTCTGCAAGTGGGAGGAGTTCCACTCAGTTGTCCTATTGATAGTTACAATAGATGCAGAGGTATTGTTTGAGAGTTTGGTTGGTCTGCTCAGTCTGTCTATTGTCTTTGGGATGGTAACCTCCTCCAGTCATTTGCACTCTTCCTCCTTGTGCCATTTCTTCTTGGCCAGATGCTGTTTGGTAGCCTCAACCTTTGCAAGCATTGCTGTGATGTCTTCATCATCAGAACTAGAGGATCTAGATTGGGGGGCAAATATTGGTGATGAAAATTTAAAGACAAGTTTTCATTTTGAGGAGTGACCATTACTTATATGAGGAATCAAGCTCTGCCCAAATCTCCTAAGTGGACCACATGCAGATCAAAGTGATCAATGGGATCACCTGACTCAAGTTTCATTCCACTGACTAAGTCCACATCTCTATTCCTTCAACCTATGACTTTGAGGGCTCAGTCCTAATTGGGGGGCACTGTCATATCCATCTCAACCACTATCATCTTCCCTAAGCTCCTTCTGATCATCTCTGATTCCCTCCTATTATAACATTATTGGATCTCTGTTAGACTCTTGTCTCAGAACTCTTATCATTCTTGATGGACCTCCGATACAGCCTCCTTTATTGTTCTTGGACCTTTTTGTAGCTAACCCAACCCTTCATTCCTATGACCCTTTACTACACCTCCTTATGACCTCTGTACCTTACTTATTGTTCTCCTTTCTTTATGGTTTTGGACTCTGACCAGACTTGTAGTATTTAAGACCTACAACCTCTGTCATGTATCCTCAGTATGAATATTGACATTATCCACCCTCCTGTGTCTGTCTGAACTCCTCCCAAACCTCTGCTCCTTCCAACTCCTAGAAGAAGCCCTCTGACCCTCTATAATCTGAAATTAAGGAACAAGCTTTGACAAGGGTGTGATACATACTGTATTCCTCAATAACAACAGTTGCACACATCAAGCTGTGTACCTAGGATATTACATCATACCATTACCTGTTTAAGATAAATCAGGGACAGCCACAGCCCCTAAGGATAAGGTAGTAATCAGTATACAAAGTGGTACTCATTTGTAACCTACTAAGAAGACCTTTGACACACTTGTACACATTAATAGTCAACCCCTTTACCCTAATAAAGCTAGGAAGAAGCCAACCCTAGTCTAGAAGATAATAATCTGTGACTAGGAAGAACAACCAGGGATCCAATTCACTAAATATAATCTGTTATTTGTTATTCCACCATTGAACTACTGAAGGTTAGTTGTCTACCCATCAGTCAATAGTGAGATTGGGCCTGGAGGAAGGATTGAGGAATATCCCTAGCATTTTGTTCATCTTTTCCTAAACAACAATAGTAGAGCAAAAGCAAAGGAATTGCAATGGTAGGAATAGAGTGTTTATTGACAAAATTTGAATCTATGAAATAATGTGTAGAATCAGAGTCCATGAGAGCAAGAAGCAGAGGTAATTTGTAATTTACAAGTGAGACAGAAGGCATAAGTGCATTAGGGTCAGAAAGAGCAGAAGTGTTAAGTCAGAGCTCCTTTGGTGCATAGTTTTTGTCTCCATGGCCACAGCAGCAGTGAAGACAGGTGGAGTAACCATGGCAGCTCATGCCTTGGCCTTGATTGTCTTGATAGTGGACTTAAAGCAGTCCTTTGCATTATGACTGGTTGGCCACAGAACATGCAGAGCTTTTCCTTGAAGTGGTGCTGGCATTCTTCTTCAGTTAATTTCCTATCCTTGTCAAGCTGGGAAGGTGCATTAGCAGACTTGGTAGAGTTGGCAGGTTTGGTAGAGGAAGACATGGAGGTTGATTTGGAAGTGGAGGAGAAGGAGGCAGCACCAGAGGTGGTCTGCCAATTGGCAGAGGAAGAGGTCATGGTGGATGACCTGTTGGCAGAGGAGGTGGATAATAAGTTGGCAGGTTTGGTCTACTATGATATCTCTGACTTTCACTCCCAGCATCTAGCATCAATGGTCTGGGTGAGAACACAGAGTCCTTGTAAGTTTGTGGACTTGCCGACACACAAAATCTCATCTTTGATGTGGTCAGGGAGACTGTTGTAGAAGATGTGGCAGAGGGTGTCTTCTCCATAACCACTGAAGAGATCCTAGAGGTCTTAGAGGAACAAATCCACTATGGTCTAAGGAAGAGAGTGATGTCAAGGGTATAAAATGTGTGATCCTAAAGGCAGGTTCAATGCAAGATGATGGTCAGAAAAGTGAACTGACCCAGGAGATAATGGTCCGATGAATAGAAAAGAGGCAGTTATCTACATGAGAGATGAGCAATGAGCAGATGGTGTGCTGGAGACAAAAGATGAGTAATGAGTAGACAGTGCACTGGAGACAAGAGATGACAAGTACAATGATATAGATAAAGGTGATTTACTTAGATAATGACCAGATGCTTAGTGCAAAAGATAGATTTCCCAAAAAGAGTATGTATATGATTTTATAGTCTGGGAAAACCTGAGACTTAGTGATGAAAAGGGGTAGCAAGTATGGTAAAGTGAGTATAAGACATCTCTAGGATATTGGGGATCATGGCCAAGAAGGCCCTAGTAACATAAAACGTACTCTAACAAATGAAATAATCACATAGGAACATTCCTGAAGCTTTCAACAATAGTCTGAGAAAGCTCCAACATGGACTGAACTTACCTCAGATGTGGACTGGACAGTTGGATGGTCAGACCTGTAAACACAAAGGTGGTTCACAGTTGGTTGCAGATAGGGTGAGGTGGGATGATGGAATGGTGATCAAGGATAGCTGGAAGACTATAGAATGGATGGGTACAATCATGGGGAACATTGGTTCTCTAGACTGTAAACTTGAGTAGCTTGGCAGTTGAAGTCTACAATGAATTTGTTGATCTGTTGACCATCCTTCATGATGAGATGGTTGAGCTGATGCTTCACATCTCCAACTGGATCATGTGGTCTGAAATTGACCTTGAGCTTGTTGATGAACTCATCATAATTGTCGATCCAGATTGGGTAGAGATGGGGATCAACAGGCTTAAGGGGGAGGTCCAGTTCAAACCATTCAAGGATGATGTCCTTAAGAAAGGACTGTGTGAAGATGACTTTAGTGTGGTCCATCTAGAAGGCTGTAGAGTAGTCCTGGAAATTGAGCTCATACTACACCAGAAAAGCATGGAGTTTGCAAGTGTTGATTTCATCAAATGTGTCTGGCTCATGGACCTTGGTACATGCAGAGGAGGTGGAGTCATGATTGGTGGTTGACTAAGCAAGAGCCTCAATGGCCTTTGCCAGTGCAATAAAGGGATCAATGGGAGGAGGTGCTGGCAGCAGAGCCTGTGACAGAGTTGAAGACTGTGACTCTGGTAAGCCAATTGCACCTGGATTGGGACTTGGGGGATTATCATCACCATTTGGGAGCTGAAATTCACCATCATTGTCATCATGACTAGACAATGGTTCAGACAGAGTTGCAGACAGTCTGTGGTAGAATGATGATGAGCTGGAGCTGCATGACTGAGTCGAGTGTGTGGAGAAGGGGTACAACAGGAGAATGAAAGGAAGTGATTCATGCTGGCATTCAAGGGGTTTGAACTACTGGGCATAGTAAGTACTTCTTCATCATGGGATTGGTGAGAGTGCAACTGAGCATGAGTCTTGATGATACTATGGAAAGCCATAAAGGTTTAGATGATATAAACGAGCACAAGGACTGAGTTCAAATATACTGTCAAGTCTGGTTCTTCTCTGTACTAACTCCAACAGGTGTCAGACCAGGGGAATACAAACAAGGAATTAGAGTAGAGTGGGAACATTAGAGAGGTTGAGGACTTCAGCTCCAACTTGTATATTATGTCCCTTGTACTCTCTTGTCCTTGTATTTCAGAGGACAGAATATAATGTTGGAGATACAATACCAGATGAGAAGTCTAATGAGGCAGAGGGAGGAGGAAGTGTTGGAATGAGCAAAGGAAGTGACTTAGATGATATTTGAACTGAGGAGTAAGTCCCCAACATATGTAGGTCTTAAATACAGGAGTGGGAGGCTGTACAATATGGTATGCTGATATATCCTACAAAGTATTATATGGTGGAGTGGAGATACTAAGTATGAAGTGAAGGTGAGGCAATATAAAAGGTGTTATGCTGTGTGATGGATCACAAAGTATAATGGAATAGAAATAGAAAGATATGACACTGGTTTGCTAATGAACTGGTGACTAGGTACATGGTAACTGAATTGGGCTTTACTATATAAGGAAGGTTGGAGTGGAGAAACAAAGTATAGAGCAGAGAAGTGGTGGAGGAACTATGTATGGGGTGGAGTTGACTTATTGTTGTACATATGAGTGAGCAGAGTTGTTATGGTCATGACATAAGCTCATCAACAAGTCTGTGATTCTTCTCTTGCATGGCAGGACTTGACTTGGTTTCAAAGCCAAATATGCTTACAACAATCAAATGAGCTTTTGTTTTGAACTGGCTGCATAGGTGGGATGTTCTTGTAGTTATCTAGTATTCTCATCAGCATGTTTCTACTGAAGCATAGAGTACATACCAATTTCATGATGGTTAGATCATGTGTGACATTATGGTGGGGGTATAGTGTGTCTCAAGCTCCCTTGGCCCACTCAAGTTCTATATGGAGTGTAGGATAGGGCAACTCAGTCAGTAATAGGACATGATAGAACTTGATAGCTGTTTTGAGTACTTGATATGTTGTCAAATTATAATTACCAGTCTTGAGCTGATTCTTGATACCTAGACTTGTTGACTTCTGTCTTTTGTGATTCAGAACCTTGGGTGTACTACTCATAGATGACATCACTGCTAGCATATTGCTAGCAGTGATCTGTATACTGTTAGTCTGAGGGCCATCAGTAGTGGCTACTGCTTGCTTAGTCTCATGTATGATTGATATCTCCATGTCCTCCTTGGTTTTATCATTATCACTAAGTACAATGTGATGTGCACATTTCCTTAGCAGGATACAAAAGCTTACATCTTGAGTGTGTTTGGATCCAGCAATCCTGGCAGAACATATTAGCAACCATGAGTAGTGGCAATGAAAGCTTACTGATTCAAAAGAGGCATGGTTGGGATATTCATATTCTTGTTTGTCACTATAGATCACATTTCATTAGGATACAAACTGGGTTCACATTGAATTCTCTTGAGTGTACCTATAGTCTTGTTTGCTGCTGTAGTGTGAATATCACCTGTAGGTCCTATTTTGATAGGGCATACACTAGGTTCCCACTGAATCAACTGTATGTAGTGGTACCCTCATTGGTTGCAGTAGTGTGAGTAGTGGTGCTGTTGGGCTTGGCCTTGAGCACCTCTAACTTGGTTGATTGTACTATGGAGAGGACACACATGCATGGGGGTATCTGTGCCTGAGTCCAAATTCTAAGTGTCAGCATTTACAACAGCAAAATAACAGTTATGTACACAGATTAGGTTTTTGATATACTTTTACCTATCTAGTCAACCCTTTTAAACCTATCAAAGCTAGAAGAAGGCCAATCCTAGTCTAGAAGATAATAATCTGTGACTAGAAAGACCAACCAGGGATCCATTTTACTAAGTTGGAACTCATTTGATACTTGCTATTGAGTGATCTGGTGAAAGTTTGTTATCAACTACCAGTTCATAGTAAGCAATAAGTCTGAAGGAGAGAATTGAGGAATCCCTAGCTTTCTGTTCATTCTTTTCTAAAGAAATGACAGTGGTCATGTAAGCATGAACAAGTCATCAAGGCTACTCAACATGATCCAAGTAAATCTAAGCATGCTCAGATCTAAGGAGGGGGTGATGTGCACCTTATAGCTGATGAAGCAGTAAGTTGCTTTTCATCATCTGTTTCATTTCTAATTCATGAATCTTTTAGTTCTCATGCTGCCCTGTTGGTGGACTGGAAATGAGCATGTCTTGTACTAACCTTCTATATACTATATCTCTTGTTACACATAATGGAAATATCTCTCCTGCACTAGACAGGACAGCAGCAAATCTGATCATAAGGGCTACTATAGAGTTATGATACTTGGTGCTAACTAATAAAATGTATTCCTCAACAACCATGAGACCTGTGGCTGTGTGAGAATTATATGAAGGAGAGTCTCAGGTTATGTAAGATCTGAGATAGGTAACTCCTTGTGATTGATAGTAGATAAGTGATGATAAAATCCTTAAGATAATAATACACTTGATAACCGATAAGCTTATTCTTTGAGAACAAGCTACTTGAGGTCGGGGTGAGAATGTATGTGTGTATGCCTTATGGGTCACTCAATGATCACTCAATATGGTTAGTGATAAACCTTTGTATTGATTGAGTAGAGTGTTAGATTCTGTGAAGTGTAAATCCAGCTGATAGGTATTCTTAGACTAGATTTATCTAAGTTACAGTGCCTTTCTTCTTAGTGGCCACCTATCAGGTGATTGATTACTATCCAAGGTCTCTTTCTATCTAGTGAGTATCCTTGGTAAGACTTAAGCTTTCTTCTGTAGTGCTTGATTTGCCTAATGGTATCTTAAATGTACACAAGACTTAGACTAGTTCCCTATGTTCACTTAG
>JBBPLB010000461.1:0-10426 GCA_038089595.1 Bothia castanella
CAGTCAACTTGGATTGACTCCTGTACTGTTGCACTCACATATTGCACCTTGGGAATGCTCCCCCATCTCCTCTAGTCCATATACAACATATTTGATTGGTCCAACCCACCTGAAATAGCCTTGATGTAATCATCTGAATGGATAAGTGCATATGCTTATGCAAGTTCAACTGACACTCCTCACTTGTCTCCAATGATGTAGTGGATCAACATGTTCAGTACATTGATTTAGACATATGAGGGGTGGTGTGGACAGTC
Organism: Bothia castanella; assembly: GCA_038089595.1. Taxonomy (NCBI): domain Eukaryota; kingdom Fungi; phylum Basidiomycota; class Agaricomycetes; order Boletales; family Boletaceae; genus Bothia; species Bothia castanella. The sequence goes on from JBBPLB010000461.1 coordinate 258, forward strand.
CAGGTATCTGCACTATTGTCCCATACATGTATTGCTTGAACTGACCTCCTTGCTCAGTTAGTGACTTTGTATTGACTTGTTTCGAGTTGCTGCATAGTCTGCTTGTTGCACCATTCATTTGGCCTTGCTTGGCACACTCTCTGTTGCCCCTGTCAGATGCTGTCATTGCTGCTGCCATCACTCTTGGCCATCTGCTTGCCTCGAGCTCACTCTAGTGAGTTTACTTGCTTCATGCATTCATAAACACATTCTGACATGTTCTGTAGGTTCCTCTGCCTTGTCTTTGCATCCTCATCATGGTTTGACAGTTCCAATGCATCTTGCCACTGTTATACACAATACCATTTCCCACCCCTTACACAGTGCATAGCAACAGGGTATAGTTCAGACTCTGCCAGTTTATATTGTCTTGAAACTCATATAAACCCAAGCCCTATAGTCCATTGCCTCTTGTTTCCTCTCACATTTTCTTGCCAGCAGGGGCCTGCCTGTGCACCTTCCCCATTGTACTGCATCAACAAAACAACCCTCACCTAGACAGCTCTGTCCAGCTCTGTCCAGTCTGTCCTAGCAAGGTACCTAACTGGCCAGAGTTTTGACAAAAACTAGAATAAGATTCTGTCTATAAACATGATCTAAAAAATTTACTGTACAATTATTATGTCAAATATGACCTCTTCTGATAGTTTCTGTGAGTGCACTTGCAAATGTGCTTGAATGGCATGTATGAACTTATTGTGAGAAAAGAGCTGTTTTGCTGATGTGGGTATTGTTACGCTAAAGCGTAGACTCTAGCTTATAGTGACCACTCAACAGTAGGTTGACTGACTGAGTACTGGTTATCCTTATAGTCACAATGCTGGGGCACTATTCCCAGTTGTTAAGGACAGTGATGAAGGAGAATGACTTAGTGGAGCAGGGTTCCCACTTAAGGATCAAGGAGGGACTAGAATCTAGCTTATATTGCATAGAACTAGCTTGGAGTTTACAAGAGGAGAGCCAGCCTACTTATAGTCCATGAGAGTGGCTATGTGGGAGTGGAAGCTATGAGCACCATCAGGGAATAGAGATGATGTGAGGAGATAAGGTCTGCAGAGAAGATGGAAACGATGGGAGAAAAGTATAAGGTGAAAGATAAGGAATGCTACTGCTGGGAAAATACTATAAGGCTATGGAAAGATATAGATTAGGTAGTGAGGAGTCCGAGGAGGTGGTTAAAGCTTAAAATAGCACACACTATTATAGGTGTGTATCCATGGGAATAACTCAGTCTGTTTGTAGTAATAAAGAAAAGAGGGGCTAGATGAAGGAAAGAAAAAGATCGTAACATTACCCCGATAGTAGCTTCAAGTGAACCTCACTTGACTTACAATTCTCTGTGCCCTCCATAAGAGGACCCGGTCATGTTTCCTTTGGCTTCATCATCGACAAAGAACTCATCCTCAAGAAGCCCATCATCCCAAGAGGGGCAGCCATAAGTGGAGTGGGCAGGGGTGCATGAGCAGGTACAAGGGGTATGGATACAGTCATGTTGCCAATGTCCTGGAGTGGCTGTGGAGTAATAGGGACAAATGTATTGGAGACAGTTGCATTTCCAATGGTTAGTACTCCTGCATTCAAAGCAACGAGAGGTTTGATGGGATGTGGATGAGGGTGGTGGTTGCTCTGGCTTATGGATGGTGACTCTGATGATGTGTTGGAAGACAGTTCCTTCTGAGACCTGTGTGAAGTAGGCCTCTTGTTCGTCTGGGGGTAGACATGTTGGACGAGGTTGGAGCTAGAGTGGGTGGGGGTGGAGTAGTGGTCTCTGTGGGTGCGTCATCTACTTTCTGTCAATTCTTCCCCATCACTGATGAGGGCAGACCATAGGGTCCTACTATAGTGGTCTTCTGGCAAGAAGATCACTTCAGGGTTTAGAAGAAGGGTGCTGATGTTATAGTGGTAGGCAAGTTTGAAGTAGTGGATGGAGGTGAGGTTGAGGAGCACCTGGAGGGAATAGGAAGTTCCTGGAGAATTACTGGAGGGGATGGTTCCCTGGGGGGAGGTTTGATGTGGTGGAGGGTATCGTGAAAATAATAGTTTCAGTCATCCATTGAGAGGGAGAGTAGGACAGGATGAAGTACGTGTCTGATAATTGGGAATGGTAGAAGGTTGATTATGTCTAGTATCCCCAGGTGCTCAAGGAGATCAAGGACAGAAGTACAATGATATACTAGGGTATGGCCTATAGTCACGAACTGAGAATCTCTGGTATGAGAGGGCTTGATTCTGGAATGGAGAATGTGAACAGAGGCATAGGAATAATAAGCACATGTTGCAAGGATTAAGGAGGTATTCCTAGTGAACTCATTGGTATGTTCTATTCTCAAGGAGATGACTGAGTTGTCCAACAGGGAGGCAATAAGTATGTGTCTGGCATACTGAGGGAGTCGAGTGGTGGTAATAGAGATGACTAGGGCATTGTTGATGAAAAGGTTGGAGGTGGGCTCAGTAGGGGACTGCATGGTTTGGAAATGATTTTCTATGATGAGAGTAAAGGTTTTTGATGGGGGTGAGGGAGGCGAAAACTTCTGGGAACCTCTCCTTATATTCGGTGAGTATTTTGGAGATATCTTTGGTGATGTTTGCTTCTAGTTCCCATGTCAAATCTGCCCTGGAGTAACCTTCCCACCAGACAAGGAATTTCTACTTAGTTTCGGAGCCTTTGTGTGTGAGAAGAAAATGGATTTCATATTGTTCTTGTCCCTTGATGGTGATTGGGGGAGGTAAGGAGTGGTTAGGGCCATGTTTGGCTGTTTCAGTGTAGGTAGAGAGGTTAGAAGCATGGAATATATCCTGAATTGTCCAAGTGGGAGGGATCTTTAGTTGGTAAGTGATGGGAGATAAGACCTGTGTGATTTCAAAGGGTCCATGTCACTTAGGTGATAGTTTTCGTGATGGGAGGTGGAGGGCTAGGTTTTGGCCTTCTACCCATACCTTATCTCGGACTTTCCATGGTTTAAATCTAGAGGTGATTTGTTCCCTTATGAGTCTTCTTGCTTTTTCATGAGCTTCTAAGGCTTCTCCTCTGGAATGTTTTAGAGAGGAAAGTCGAGACTAGTGCAGGAACAAATGTTTTGCCAATTTTTGGGTAGGAATGGGGTTGATAGCCCATCATGAGAGCAAACAGAGTTTATTGGGTGGTAGAGTATACCACAGAGTTATGGTAGAATTCAGCAATAGGAAGTAGTTCGGACCATTTATTTGGGTTTCCATCACAGAATATTCTTAAAAAGGTTTCAATTTCCTGATTTACCCATTTCGTTTCTCTGTCAGTCTGAAGGTGATAAGGCGTGGAAAGTATTATGATCTTTTTCTTTTTCTTTTTCTTTCTTTTAGCTCCCCTTTCCTTCATTATTATAAACAGACAGAGCTATTCCCATGGGCGCACACTTACAATAGCATATGCTATTTCAAGCTCTGATCATCTCCTCGGACCCCTCACTACCTAATCTATACCTTTCCATAGCCTTATCATATTTTCCCAGTGGTAGCACTTCTTATCTTTTGTCTTATACTTTTCTCTCACCATTTCCACTTTCTTTACAGATCTTATCTCCTCACATCATCCCTATTCCCTGATGATGCTTGTAGTTCCCATTCCCACATAGCCACTCTCATGGACTATAAGTAGGCTGGCTCTCTTCCTATAACCTCCAAGCTAGTTCTACGCAATACCAGCTAGATTCTAGTGTCATCCTGATCCTTAAGTGGGAACTCTGCTCCACTAAGAATCCTCTTTCATCACCATTCTTAATGACTGGGAATAGTGCCCTAGCATTGTGACTATAAGGACAACCTGTACTCAGTTGGTCAACCTACTGTTGAGTGGTTGCTAATAGCTAGAGTCTATACTTCAGCGTAACAGAAAGGGCGACTTTGTAGTTAAGGAGTTATCCAAGTTCTCTGGCAAATACCGAGGTGAACTGGGGTCCTCTATTGGAGATACATTTGTCATGTAGTCCAAAGTGTTTGAACGCATGATTGTGGAAAAGTTGGGCAACTCCTTTTGCATCAATGGTTTTTAGGCAAGGGAGGAGAATTACTCCCTTAGTAAAGCCATGGTTGACCATGACCATAAGAGAGTCAAAACCCTTGAAGGGAGGCAAGTCGGTGATCAAGTCAACCAAGACTTGCTGAAAGGGATGAGTGTATTGTGATGGAATAGGATGGAGGAGGGACAGGACTGGGTGAGTATTGGGCTTGTTAGCCTGGCAAGTAGCACATCCCTTAATATAGTTTTTGACTTGGGTAGTTAGTCCGGGCCACCAGTAGTCCTGCTGGAGTCGATTGATGGTTCTAAAGTGTCTACCATGTCCAGCAGAAGGGGAATCATGAGCATGTGAAATTAAGTCCTTTTGGGTGGGTTCTGGCACATATAGGTGTTCTTTGAAGTATAGACAGCCATTGAGGTATGTCCAGTCCTCTTTGCAGGCCCTGAGGAAAAGGGAGGAGTCAGCGGCAAGGGCATCCAGTGCCCTTTTTACAAGGGGGTCATTGGGGGTTGATGATACAATTTTATCTGCTAATGCAGCATTGATTAAACTGATGAAGAGTTGGTCAGGTAGAAGAGTTGAGACATTGTTGTTACTAGTGTTGACATCTGGGATTTGACTCAGAGTGTCAGCTGGTCCCATTTGAGATCCAAGTAGATGTTTGAACTACAGGTTGAAGTCCTGCAGAAAGAGAAGCCATCTGGTCTGATGTCTAGACAACTTCCTGGGTTCTTGGAAATAGATCAGGTTCTTGTGATCTGTGAGTATAATTACTAGATGTCCTGTTCCAGAGAGGTATTGCCGCCAGACATACAGTGCTCGGATGACAGCAAGGAGTTCTCTATCATAGATATCATAGTTTCATTCCACCGATCCAAAGGTTTGGGAGAGATATGCACATGGGTGTAGGGCTCCTGCAGCATCTTTTTGCATTAGGACCCCCTCTGAGGTGAGAAGAGAGGCATTGATCATTACAAAGAATGGTCTGGACGTGTCTAGCATCTGTAGTATTGGTGCAGAGAGGAAGGAGTTCTGAAGAATTTTGAAGGAATTCTGGTGAGGTCTAGTAGAGGTTGAGCAATATCGGAGAAGGAGAGAATGAATCTCCAGTAGAAGTTGCAGAATCCTAGAAATGAGTGAACTCTTTTAACTGAGGAGGGGGGTTTCTATTCAGTGATTGCTTTTAGTTTGACCAGATCCATGGCAATCTTGTCAGGTCTGATGATCATTCCTAGGTATTCGACTTTGGACACATTAAACAGGCATTTGGAAAGTTTAAGGTGTAACTTCTCCTCTCTAAACTGCTATAGAACTCTTTTGGTTTGTTCCTGGTGTTCTTTGTAGTCTTCAGAGTAGATCAAGACATCATCCATATAGATGATGAGCTATCCTTCAGCAATGAAGTCTTTGAAGGCATCATTCATATATGCCTGGAATGTGGAGGGGGAATTGCACTGTCCAAAGAACATGACCATTGGTTCATAAAGTCTGAAAGGGGTGATAAAAGCAGCCTTCCACTGGTCTTCTAGTTTGATATGGATGTTATTGTATCCCCATCGGACGTCAAATTTGGTAAAATACCTGGCTTTCTTCAGTTTGTCAATGAGGTTGGAGATTAGGGGAAGGGGATAAGCATTTTTAACTGTTGCTTTGTTGACATATCGGTAATCTTGGCATGGGTGAAGAGATCCATCTTTTTTTGATATAAAGAAGAAGAGGACTGCTTGGAGAGATTTGGATGGGACTATTTTGCCAGTGTGGAGATGTTCATCAATGATGGCCTTGCAGGCTTCTGTTTCTTTTGGGTTTAGAGGATAAGTTTTTCCTACTGTTGGAATAAAATCTGATCTCAACTCGATGGTGTGATCAAAGGTTCTATGTGGGGAGAGTTCTTTAGATTCTTCTTCAGAAAAAACATTGGAGAAGTCAGAGAATTCTTTTGGGAGTTCAATCCTTCCTTTTTCTGATTTTTGGGCTGCTTTGGTTGAGATGGTGACTTTCTTTATAGTTAGGGATTGAAGGTATTTGGTAAAACTTTGTTTGGTCCAAAGATCTGGATCAAGTTTGAAAGACCTCAATAGGTATTGTTAGGGACTTTGATCTGGAGTGAGAAAAGGGGTTTTAGATAAGGATATTCAACCAGTTGTCCAGTCTATGGAGGGGTTGGCCATTCTAAGCTAGGGGAGACCAAGGATAAGATCTTCTTTTCCTAGAGAGATGACATATGTTTTTAGTTTCTCGGTTTGTCCTTTCATGGTAATGGTAATTGGGACAAAAGAGGATATTTTTCCAGCTTGGTTACTGGTTCCATCGGTGTTTTGTGCATTTATAGGTTTTTCGAGTGGTTTGATGGAGATTTGGTGACTTTGAACAAGGGTCTGATTGATAAAACACCCAGTTGCTCTGCTATCAATCAGAGCCTTTATTTTGATGACTTTTGCTCGAGTAGAAATGAGGACAGGAATGTGAATGGATTGCACACGGGAATTTATCATAAATACAAGAGCAAGAAATTGGGGGGAAGATGGCGTCGAATTGTCTTCCCTCTTTAAAAATCTTTGACAGAGACAACTGCTATCATCTGTTCCTCCTCCTCTTTTTCTTCTGTGAAACACATTTGGAGAACTTTGAGGATATCCTCTCTTGGAATGTTTCGCTGGATGAGAACATTTAAGTACTCCTTCATTGAGTCTTCAGGTTCCAAGGATTTCAATTTGGTAGGAATAACCCTAACTCTCTATGGGTTTCTGGGTGGTCTAGGTGGTGGAGAGGAGATTGACTCTTCCTTTTGTGGTCCCTGGCCATGTGTCTAGGCTTTCCACATATGAAACATTTTCCCTTTTTCATGTATTCTGCTCTATCTGTGGGAGAGAGATGAATGTGATCCACATCCATGGTATTTGTTACGCTAGAGCGTAGACTCTAGCTATAGCGACCACTTGACAGTAGGTCAACCGACTAAGTACATTGGGTGGGCTGCTCCTAAGAAGTCATGATGCTGGGACACTATTCCCAGTTGTCTGAGATGGTGACAAAGAAGAGAGGGACTTAGTGGGGCAGGGTTCCCACTTAAGGATCAAGATGAGACTAGAATCTAGCTGGTATTGCGTAGAACTAGCTTGGAGTTTACATGGAGAGAGTCGGCCTACTTATAGTCCATGGAGGTGGCTATGTGGGAATGGGAACTATGAGTATCATCAAGGAAGAGGGATGATATGAGGAGATAAGGTCCGAATAGAAGATGGCAATGGTGAGAGAAAAGTATAAGGTGAAAGATAAGAAATGCTACTGATGGGAGAATATGATAAGGCTATGGAAAGGTAGTGAATAGATAGTGAGGGGTCTGAGGAGTTGGTTAAAGTTTGAAATAGCACACACTATTGTAAGTGTGCACCCATGGGAATAACTCAGTCTGTTTGTAATAGTAAAGAAAAGAGGGGCTAGACGAGGAAAAAGAAAAGATCATAACATTACCCTAGTGTTAGCTTCAAGTGAACCTCACTTGACTCACAACTCTCTATACCCTCCGTAAGGGGACCTGGTTATATTCCCTTCAGCTTCGTCATCTACAAAGAATTCATCCTCGAGTAATCCATCATCCCAAGAAGGGCAACCGTAGGTGGAGTGGGCTGGGGTGCATGGACAAGTACAAGGGGTATGGACACATTCATGTTGGTAATGGCCTGGGGTGGCAGTGGAACAATAAGAGCAAATATATTGAGGACAATCACGTTTCCAATGGTCGGTACTTCCACATTTAAAGCAACGAGAGGGTCGGCTGGATGTGGATGGGGGCAGTGGTCGTTCTGGTCTATGGATGGTGACTCTAACAACACATTGGAAGATGGTTCCTTCCAGAACCTGTGTGAAGTATGCTTCTTGTTCATCTGGGGGGGTGGATGTGCTGGATGGAATCGAAGTTGGGGTGGGTGGTAGTGGAGTGGCGGTTCCTACAGGTATGTCGCCTGCTTTCTGTCGACTCTTCCCTATTGCTGATGAGAGTAGACCATAAGGTCCTACTATAGTAGTTTTCTGGCAAGAAGATCGCTTTGGGATTTGAGAGGAGGGTGCCGATGTTATAGTGGTAGGTGAGTTCGAAGTAGTGGATGGAGGTGAGGTTGAGGAGCGCCTGGGGGGAATAGGAAGTGTTTGGGGGACTATTGAGGGAGAAGGTTCCCTGGGAGGTGGTTCAACATGGTGGGAGGTATTGTGAAAATAATAACTTCAATCGTCAACTGAAAGGGAAAGTAGAATGGGGCGAAGTATATGTCCGATGGTTGAAAATGGTAAGAGGTCGATGATATCCAGTATTCCCAGGTGCTCAAGAAGATCAAGGACAGAGGTGTGATGGTGCACCAGAGCGTGGCCCATGGTTATGAATTGGGAGTCTCTGGTACAAGAGGGTTTGATCCTGGAATGAAGAATATGGATGGAGGTGTAGGAGTAATAAGCTTGGGTTGCAAGGGTGAGGGGGGTGTTTCTGGTAAACTCATCGGTATGTTCTATCCTCAAGGAGATAACCGGATCATCCAGCAAGGAGGCGATAAGTATACACCTGGCATACTGAGGGAGTCTAGTGGTAGTAACGGGGATGACTGGGGAGTTGTTGATAAAAAGGTTGGAGGTAGGTTCAGTGGAGGACTGCATGGTTCGACGAGGACTTTTTGTGATGAGAGTGAGGATTTTTAGTGGGGATGAGGGAAGCAAAAACTTCTGGGAACTTCTCCTTATATTCAGCGAGTATTTCAGGGGCATCTTCAGCAATGTTTGCTTCCGGTTCTCACATTGAATGTGCCCTGGAGTAACCTTCCCACCAGACAAGGAATTTCTGTTTAGTTTCGGGACCTTTATGTACAAGAAGGGAGTGGATTTTGTATTGTTCCTGTCCCTTGACGGTAATTGGGGGAGGTAAAGAGTGATTAGAACTGTGTTCGGCAGTTTCGGTGTAGGTAGAAAGGTTGGACGTATGGAATATATCCCGAATTGTCCAAGTGGGAGGGATTTTTAGTCGGTAGGTGATAGGAGATAAGACCTGTGTGATTTTGAAGGGTCCATGTCGTTTTGGTGATAGTTTACATAATGGAAGATGGAGGGCGAGATTTCGGTCTTCTACCCACACCTTATCTCCGACTTTCCATGGCTTGAATCTAGAGGTGATCTGTTCTCTTATGAGTCTTCTTGCTTTTTTGTGTGCCTCTAGGGCTTCTCCTCTGGAGTGTTCCAGGGAGGAGAGTCAGGATTGTAGTGCGGGGACAAATGTTTTTCCAATTTTTGGGTAGGGACGGGGTTGGTAGCCCATCATGAGAGTGAACGGAGTTTGTTGGGTGGTGTTACGATCTTTTCTTTTTCTTTGTCTAGCTTCCCTTTCCTTCACTATTACAAACAGACTGAGCTATTCCCGTGGGCATACACTTACAATAGCATGCACTATTTCAAACTTTAACTAACTCCTCGGACCCCTCGCTACCTATTCGTCATCTTTCCATAACCTTATCATATTCTCCCATCGGTAGCATTCTTTATCTTTCACCTTATACTTTTCTCTCACCATTGCCATCTTCTATTCGGACCTTATCTCCTCATATCATCCCTCTTCTTTGATGATACTCGTAGTTCCCATTCCCACATAGCCACATCTATGGACTATAAGTAGGCCGACTCCTTTCCTATAAACTCCAAGCTAGTTCTATGCAATACCAGCTAGATTCTAGTCTTACCTCGATCCTTAAGTGGGAACCCTACCCCACTAAGTCTCTCTCTCCTTCGTCACTGTCTCAGACGACTGGGAATAGTGCCCCAGCGTCATGACTTCTTTGGAGCAGTCGAAACCAGTATACTCAGTCGGTCGACCTACTGTTGAGTGGTCGCTATAGCTAGAGTCTACGCTTTAGCGTAACAAAAGAACTAGCTTTCTTATCGCTTCTTCCATTGTGAAGTAAAGCCGCCCATCATTTCAGACAGAAGGAATCCCAGATGGTGTCGTTGTTCAGGAAAAGATGAATTGAATACTAGGGGTATTCCTCAATCTTTCCTCCAGGCCCAATCTCACTATTAACTGATGGGTAGACAACTAACCTTCAGTGGTTCAACGGTGGAATAACAAATAACAGAGTATACTTAGTGAATTGGATCCCT
>JBBPLB010000462.1:0-10384 GCA_038089595.1 Bothia castanella
CCATTAGGGGTATGAATCCTCTCTAGTACACAGCTTGCGAAAGATCCTTAACGACTGTGCAGGTATCCAAGCAATAGATGTCGCTCTTGGCCTGAGACGAATCCTGGCCGGCTTCTATGCTCTGGTGTAGCACTGTGGCCTTGAATGGAGAACCGAGAATAAGCCCCTGTCCGATGTGGATGACGGTGTCATTGAGTGGTGGCTTGATTCCAATGTGAGGATCCCCTTCTCCCACTCGCATTAGTCCCAACGGAATTTGCAGTCCGTCTAATCTGTTTACCATCGTCGATCTTCGGATATATGCATCTTTCGAACTTCAGCCCACATTGGGTGTTGGAACAGTTGCGAAGGCTGACAATCACTGTGGAACAACTACTGAAACACAGCGCAAATGAAGTTTGTGAGTAGGATAGAGTGTTACACATTGGCCTGGGTACTCATCTCATGTTAGCGTTTACCTTTTTCCCGGAAGAAGGTGATGTTGTATCTCCGTGCTCCTCCCTTCTCGTGACCATCGTACGGTGGAAGCGTGAGAATAGTGACCCTTCAGCTTCCAGAGGCTTTGACCTTCATTACTACGTAAGTCAGCGCTCTCGTGTCAACACACTTCGTCGTTCATCATTGTATGTTCACAGTCAACGACGGAATGCCGAGGCGAGCTGGACGACGCAACAGATGAAGGCCACAGTGCTCTCTCGCGTTACCGAAAGCACGGAGAGAAACGGGATCTCGAGCGTTCTATTGAAAAATTCGAGCTCGCGCTCAATATTTGCCCCCCGAACCATCCCTGTCGCGCGGCCGCACAATCAAACATGGCGATGGCAAAGTTTATCCACTGTCAGGTCAACATCAGTCCGGGATAGACGTTACCTCACCGGGCTGGGGATTCTCAGTATGGCGCTATTGCACAGATTCCGCCGCCTTGGGGAGTTGAGTGACCTAGAGCAAGTAATCTCGAGGCTCGGGGAAGTCGTTGACCACACACCTAATGGTCACCCTGACAAACCAGTTCGCCTGAACACCCTCGGAAATGCCTTCCTGGCTCGCTTCAAGTGTCTCGGGGAGCTCAGCGACCTCGACCAAGCAATTTCGAAGTTCGGGATTGCTATTGACCTCACTTCTGATACTCACCCTGACAAACCTGGTTATCTGATCAACCTCGGGACCTCCTTCCTCGACCGCTTTGCGCGTTTCGGGGAGCTCAATGACCTCGACCAAACAATTTCGAGGTTCGAGGATGCTGTTTCCCTCACTCCTGATTGCCATCCTGTCAAACATGGCTACCTGAACAACCTCGGGCACTCCTTCCTCACTCGTTTCCAGCAGCTCGAGGGGCTCAGCGACCTCAACCATGCAATTTTCTGGCAAGAGCATGCAGTTGCCTTAACCCCCGAAGACTATCCTGACAAACCTGCCCGTTTGAACAGCCTCGGGAACTGCTTCAGGGATCGTTTCAAGCGACTCGGAGAGCTCAGTGACTTCGATAAATCTATCTCGAGGTTCAACGATGCTGTTGATCTCACACCTGATGGTCATCCTGATAGACCTGATTATTTGCATAACCTCGGAGACGCGTTCAGAGCTCGTTTCGAACACCTCGGGGAGCTCAGTGATCTCAGTCAAGCGATTTCCAGGCAACGGGACGCTGTTGAGCTTACCCCTGATCACCATCCTAATAGACCTGCCTACTTGGACAACCTCAGGAACGCCTTCAGGGCTCGTTTCCAGCATATCGGCGAGCTCAATGACCTCAACCAAGCAATTTCCACGCAAAGTGACGCTGCTAACCCCATCGATGATGATCACACTCAAAAACCTGCCTGCCTAAACAATCTTGGAATTTCCTTCATCACCCGCTTTGCGCGCCTTGGGGAGTTCGATGACCTCGACCAATCAATTTCAAGGTTCAGACATGCAGTCAACCTCATCCCTGACAGTCACCCTGAAAAGCCTAGTCGTCTGAACAGCCTCGGAGTCTCCTTTCTCACCCGTTTCGTGCACCTCGGGGAGCTTGATGACCTGGAACAGGCAATCTCCAGGAAAAGGGATGCCGTTGAACTTACCCCTGATAGTCACCCTAATAAACGTACTTATTTGGTCAACCTTGGCAATGCGCTCTTCACTCGTTTCCAGCGATTCGGGGGCTCAATGACCTCAACCAAGCAATTTCCATGCATGGGGATGCTGTTGAGCTCACCCCTGATAGTCACCCTGACAAAGCTGGGTGTCTGAACAGCTTCGGGAACTCCCTCAGAGCTCGCTTCGAGCGCCTCGGGGAGCTCGGTGATCTCGACCAATCAATCTTGAAGCTCAAGGACGCTGTCGACCTCACCTCTGACGGCCACCCCGACAGACCTAGTCGTCTGATCAACCTCGGGATCTCCTTCCTCACTCGTTTCGAGTGCCTCTGGGAGCTCAGTGATCTCGAGCAAGCAGTTTCCAGGCAAAAGGGCGCTATTAGTCTCACACCTGATGGTCACCCCGACAAGCCTGCCTATTTAAACGGCCTTGGGAACACCTTCAGGACTCACTTTGAGCACCTGGGGAATCTCAGTGACCTTGAACATGCAATTTCCCGCAAAGGAGAGGCTGTCGAGCTCACCTCCGATAGTAACCCTAATAAAGCTGCCTATCTGGACAACCTTGGGAACACCTTCAGAGCTCGTTTCCAGTGCCTCGGCGAGCTTAGTGACTTGAACCAAGCGATTTCCAGGCAGGGGGATGCTATCGACCTCATCCCTGATGACCACCCTAACAAACCTGCCTGTCTGTCTGTACAACCTCAGCAAATCCTTCATTATTCGTTTCGAGCATCTCGGGGAGCTCAGTGACCTCGAGCATGCGATGTCTGGGCAAAGAGACGCTGTCAACCCCCCTGACGATCACCCTGAGAAACCTGCCCGTCTGATCAACCTTGGGAGATGCTTCATCAATCGTCTTGAGCACTTCGCGGAACTTAATGATCTAGAGCAAGCAATGTCACTGTATTCACAAGCTGCATCTGCATCCACAGGCCCTGCTACTACTCGATTTTTCGCGTCAATGCTATGGATTTTTTGCGCTCTTCCTTTTGCGCATCATTCTCTCCTCCATGCATATTCAATTGCTATTGATCTCCTTCCTCAACTCGCGTGGATCGGCCTTTCCCTGACACACCGCTACGATGCACTTGGGCAAAGTGCATTTACCAATGTTGTCTGGGAGGCGGCCGCAGCAGCTCTGGACGCGGGATTCCTGGAGACTGCTGTAGAGTGGCTCGAGCAAGGACGTTCGATCATATGGGGGGGAACTCTTCCAACTTCGCAGCTCATACGAAGAGTTGTCCGCGATTCATCCAGATCATGCTGAAAGACTTCGGCAGCTATCAACTGCATTAGAACAAGCAAGTGTCACACGCGAAAAGTCATTGTCGTCAGTATCGCAGCAGACCCGCGAAGCAACGCATCGCCCGACTGAGTCGTTGGAGCAAGAGGCTCACCGACACCGTACGCTAGCAATTGAACGGGATAAACTACTACAGGAGATCCGAGGGTTGCCTGGTTTCGAACGATTCCTCCTTCAGAGAGAGTTTTCGCAGCTTCGTACTTCAGCGCACTCCGGACCGGTGGTCATCCTCAACGCTGCAGAGAGCCGCTGCGACGCGTTGATTGTTCTCGCTGTTCGCCAGCCAACATCAGATGGCTTATCTCGGCTTCCCGGTGTGGACGATGAGTTGGAGCACATCAAGGTCATCCTCCAGAACGCGTCGTCGGCGCAAATAACCCTCCTGGAGAGCTCCACCGGAACGGTCGAAGAAGTGCTCGGCCCGATGAAGGAAGCGGACTGGGTGCATTTCGCATGCCACGGCATTCAAGACGCCGCGAGCCCGACGGACAGTGGACTCTGCCTCGCGGACGAACGTCGCCTGAAACTATCTGACATCATCGCCTTGTCGCGACCGCGTGGCGGGCTGACCTTTCTCTCGGCTTGTCAGACGGCGACGGGTGATAAAAAACTCTCGGACGAGGCCATTCATGTCGCTGCCGGAATGTTGTTTGCGGGATATGAGGGCGTCGTGGGGACGATGTGGTCGACCAGCGACAGGCTTGCGCCCGTCGTGGCAAGGGACGTGTACGAGCAACTATTTCGCAATGGCGCGAGGCCAGATTATAAGGAGGCTGCACGGGCTCTGCAGGATGCTGTTGGCCGTCTTCGGAATAGCGGAGCGTCATTCAGCGAATGGCTTCCGTTCATCCACGTGGGTCTCTGAAGTGCGAGTTAAGCCATGTAGTTTCCTGTACCATAACATCTAGTTCTAGCAGTAAATCCGGAATATGTAAACGCTCTCATTCGGCTACTACATGAAATATCGGTTCTTGCCCCTGACATCTGCATACCTGTCCGGTTTCGGTGGCTTACCATAGACAGGCTCCTCCGTCTCTGCATAATATCGATGTTGATTATCTCAGTCTTTGGTGTGAAGAGTCGGAACTTACTAAGAAGATCTCGGTAGATTCTTGAAACAGCCGGGTTCCATTCGCCCCTCCACATGTGTACGCCACCGCCCGTGGAATCATTCAGGACATATGTAGCCATAAACTCCCTTACCGAAAATCCAAGGCGTTGATCGTTTTCGACAATTGGTACGTCGATATGCGATTTCTGAGGAAGCAACAGAATCGTGTAGCGATGATATGGAGTACCCTTTTGAGGGTGTGGAGGTATGTACTTTGTGTGGGTGTTTATGTTTGCGATCTGCGAAGGGGACGTCGCTGACAAGGGGATGTTGGGTCTGAAGAGAGTGGTCGTGACTGTGTCAGATAAGCGTGAAAGCATGCGATACGTACTGCAACCAGTGAAGGAGGGACTGGTATGTGCTATTTGCCTCTTCAGGTACATCTACATCCAGGTGAGCCAACAGATAATATTAACTCGTGTCGCGTTACCCGGGTCCACCATAATCAAGGTGTATAAACGCTCGTCCGTGTGAAACACGTCCTTGTGGAGCCTGGGTGGTTCAATGGTCTTCTTCGGTTCAGAAAGCATTAACCTCGAGAAGAGGCGAAAGGCTAACCTGCTCTGGTAGCAGATAAATCCCTGACTCCACGAATTTGTATTTCGGCGCTGTCGACGTCTTGGTCTGGTGCTCTGGGAAGGAGACGCGTAAGTCAAGCGATGGGTGAAGGTCAGGAACCACGTCGGGTATGACGTGCATCTGGTGAACGCGTTCCATCTAGGGAATCCAATGAGTTTGAGTCAGGAGTAGTGTTAAACGTCGTACTAAGAGGTCCAGTGCACCCTCCTTCCTCCAGCGCTGTTCGATAATGTGTCTGTCTACCATTTTTGACATGTCCGCTGGGAGAGCGTGTCAGGACCTACAAGAATGCGTATGAAGACCGTTCACATACCCAACCCGTTTGCACACTTCCACTGAACCTCGGGGAAATTAATATCGCTCTGAATCACCAGATAGTTGAGCTTTTCCTCCATCTGCTGAATTGCCACTGGGTTCAGTTCGGATGCTTGCTTGGCGGCCTGCAACGACGCCTGAACGAGTTGTATCTCTGCTTTCAGTGTTTCCGAGTCTGCCTTGATGAATTTGAGCGCCTCATCGAATGCGGGGAGGACCCCGTATGCCAGCGGTCGTTTCCATTCGCGTGGATGCTCTGGCGAAATTTTTGGTCGACGCGGCTTGAGTGGACGTGCGCGTCGTTTTTCGAGAGCTGCGTCTTCGGGAATGGGCGCTGACGAGGAAGCTGCGCGTAGAATGGTAGAAGTACTAACGAGTCTGGTCGAGTTGGATTGCAGTCTCCGCAGTGCCAACATGACAGTGCAAGGAGAACCTACCAAAAAAGGATCCAAGCGAGATGAAGCGGAAAACGCGTCTCCGCAATCCAATATAGCACACCGCTCTCGTTACTGGCATACCATTCTCGCAATGTTGCACAGAAAGCTTCACTGCTTCCTCGGACCAGGTACGTCGGTCAATGAGCAGCCCCAACCGACGATACCATTGCCATAGGAAATCACTAGGAAAGCGTCGCAGAGCGAACCATGCAGTACTATCTCATCAGTGGGTTGATTGACGTATTTAATGTTCATTTTTTTCTCTGCCCATATTCCACGCATTTTGTCTTCTCTCACCAATCGTCGAGTCCATGGTAAATAGGGTTCACTCGCGCATCACACACTCACTTCAACACAGGTCATCGCTGCCCCCTTGTGCACCCCTAGCGGGGGGGGCATCACCCTATCCAGAGCTAGCGTAGATTCGTTGGTGGGCTAGCGGTTGTATTTTCGTATTTTCTCTACTTGTTTCACGCACTTCGTCTACAGTCTTCAACTGTGAAGTCGCTGACAATGTTCACTCGAGCATCACACACTCCCTTCTCTACAGGTTATCGCCGCCCCCTCGTGAAGTTTGATTTCCATGGTCGATAAGCTCTGATACTCGTTTCAATCTAGATTGGGTCGACGTCAGCCGTCTGAACACAAACGCTCGGCATGACTGCCGGAGGCTGAGGCGGTACGAGCTGACACAGTCCAAATCCCAATCTCTGGAATATATAAGGCCAGCCCCTCGTACCGTTGTCCTCAGTTCCTTCTCTTTTCCCTTGCCTCATCTGCTCTCTCCCCTCTGCGCTCGTCTCTCTGCTATCCTCCTGCTTTACCAATGTCTACCTCGCTCCAGACCGCTATGCCGTTGATCGCTCCCGCGTTCGCACGTGCCATGTGTGACCTCGATGTTCTCCTGCCCATCCCATCGGCCAGCGCCATGAACGGGGCCCTGGTTACTTCCTACCCGCCAGGCGCCGAGTCCACTACGGCCTTCATCAACATCTCCAGCTGCGACGGTGACCGGAACGACATGACCAAGCCGACCCTTGGCTTGACGCAACTGATGGCCGGATTCGCTAGGTTGTACCAGATGGTCACGACGCTCGTCGTTCACTCTACCGTTATCGCGTCGGATATTGTCTCACTCAAGGATCGCGTCATCGCAATCGAGTTGGCCCATGGCCAGGAAACGGAAGCGCTCAAGCAACGGGTTAGTAAGTTGTTGCATGAGCGGGTAGCATTTCAGGAGGATTGTGTTGCCAATCCGGAGCTCTCCCAGCTCGCGGAGACGGAGTCGTTCCAGAAGATGATCCAGGAACTCACCACCAAGGTTGATGACGACAGGAAGAGCCACGAGGACGCGTTCGAGAATCTTCGCCGGTCCTTCAAAAATATGCAGATGTCGATGGAATGCCAGTCCGCTCGGATTACCGGAGTCAAAGCCGACGTCGCCCTCAAGATCGGGCTCCTACAATCTGAGCTTGGTGGCGTCAAGGTTGACCTGGCGGCGGTCAAGACGGTAGCCGTACCTGTGACCGTCTCATCTGTCGACTCGGCTGCAAAGGACGTTCCGAAAGCGCCGATTCTCGGACGTGTCGTTCCTCAGAAGGAGGGCGTGGGAATGGCTCAAGGTAATGGCGTCTTTGCGGCTATTCATTTAAGAGATAGCTAAAGTGGTGCCTACGCTTGGATATAGAGAAACCGCGTCCTCTTCCTGCTGCTACGCGAACCCCGTGCGCGATAGGTTCTCAAGATGCGCCCGTAGCATTGCCTTCAGGTGGTTGCTCATCCATCCCACTTCGACCCTATAGTATGTAGCATCTTGTCTCCGCCTTACTGAGACTGATATCGCACGTTGTAGCCACAGTCAGAGAGATGACGGTCAGTAACATGGAGACTAAGGAGCCTCTCGCCATTGCCCTCGCAAGCCTTGCTAAGCCTGGTGCTAGCACAATACCCGCGCTTTCCATGATATCCGGGCCCAAGCCCACGATACCCACGGGGCGCCATATACCCGCGAGAGGCAATGACAAGGAAAACAAGCCATGCAACTTAGCTCGACGACAGTCCAGCCTGGTGCTAGACAGACGCCGGACGTCTGCGACAATCCGCCTGGGGCAAACACGAGGGCCCAGCCTGGTGCTAGAGTACCTTCAAAGATCTCCGCGTTGCCGCAGCCTCGCAGGTCGATGCTGCCTGCACCACGGAAGTTGTCGCAAATCCCCAGTCTTGCGAAGCATGGTACCACTGTTGGTGGGAGCACATCCGACGGTGCGTGCATCGGTGACCGTACTGTCTTGGCTGGGCGCTCACCGGGTTCGCATTGCTTTATAGAGGTCAAGACAGCTATTCGTTTACCCGGGGGGTCTGGTACCCAAACGAAACAGCCGAAGACCGTTAGGTTTGCATCAACCGTCATGCTTACCCCTTCAAAATCTCCACGTGAGTCATTTATTCACATCTTGTTAGCCTCTGTCTGACGAGTGCTAGTATCGAGCTTAGTTGAGAAGGAAACACCTGTGGTGTTACCCACCTCGTCATCCCTTGCGGCACTGGATGCCGCATTGCAAGCTCTGGAAGCAGACGGTAGGGACCTTTTGATGCTCACTCCGGCGCTCGACTGCTCGAAAGATGACCCGAGTTTCTCGGTAACAACGCCCATCCCTACCCGTGCGTTAATTGATCCTTACTTCGTATATTCGCTAACTACCTCTTGTAATTTCAGAAAAACAACCATCCCACAAAAGCAAGAACACCCTCGTTTCTCCCGGCCAACTTAAGAGCGTGGGTGCCAAACGCTCGAGGAGTCCACTGAAACCTACATGTGAGTGATTCTGCGCCTTGCCCTGTTCATTCTGACAAGTGCTAGTAGCAACTGTCAACAAGGCCTCGCTGCCCGCATCATCCTCGCTCGCAGCTCTCGATGCGGCATTGAAAGCCATGCAAGGCGAAGACAACTTCTTGACGCTCACACCAGTTCCCGGCGACGCTCATATGGACGTCAGTTTCTCCCCAATGATGCCCATGCGTGCATCTTCATCACTGGCGGTTCTTGACGCAGCGTTGGAAGCCATGCAAGGTCAAACCAACATATTGACGCTCACGCCTGGCCCCGACCACGTTCATGCGGGCTTCAGTTCCTCTGCGATGACGCCAATACGCACATCGTCGTCACTAGCGGCTCTCGACGTGGTGTTACAATCGTTGCAGGACCAAGGCAACATTCTAACGTTCATTCCGGGTCCCGATGACGTTCGTATGGACTTCAGTTTCTCGGCTCTGACACCCATGCTCCCACGTTCGTCCATCCTTGGCCCTCGTCATAGTGTACTCACTGACGATCATATCTCAGGGGCGAGACTGCATTGAGAGATCGAGAGCATCTACGTGTCCCCCATGAAGGTCTCGGTTGTCAAACCCTCGCGAAGACTGTAGGCCAAGTTCAGCTTTGCAGGTATATTTTGACCGACAACGACGGGTCTTTCTCGCAGCAACAGACGCCTCTTTCCGTCTAAAAGGGCAGACGTAGCCTCGCGCCGCCTCCGTGGTCACGCCCGGGCCATCCGCCTATTCCTCCCATGCCTACCTCCGTTCACCGTTGCACTTGCGTTCCCCCTCCTGTATGCTTTCTCTCTGCAACGGGCGACCATGACCCTGGACAGTTTTACTGTGATAGCATCCTGTATTATGTGCATCGGACTACTAGTAGTGATAGGGTATCCCGATTCCAGGTACTGTCGGGATGACCACGGACGCTATAGCCTTGGACTTACTGTAGCAATTACTTTGTAGTAGTAGTGTAGGTACATTGAATAAAGCGACCCAGCAAAACCATCGTAGTCGATGAAGAAGAAACGGAATGATCAGTCGGAGAGCCAGCGGAGATGTGTTGCCATCGCTGTGTTGAAAAGTCGAGTCCAGGACTGTACTTGCTCACGATCTGGCGTGATGGAGCAGCAACAGTCGCTACGATATTGGACGGGGTATTGGTTTGTAGGTTTGAGACGTTTGCGCTCGTACAGTACTGGCATGTGCGAACTAGCCTCCTTGTGCTTCCGCCCAGGCTCGTCCCCTCTCCTCCTCCTCGTGTACCGTATGTTCGCCATTGCACTTGTGTTCCCCCACTTGTATGCCTTACTCTCTGCAACGGGTGACCGTTGCAGTGATAGCACCATGTATTATGTGCTCGTGAGAGGACATCTCGACTTCAAATTCTGTCGGGATCGATGCCTACTACGCTACAACTACGGACTACTTACTTAGTAGCAGTAGTATAGGTACAATAAATAAATTCAGTAAACACGTTATGGACCTCTGGTGAAGCCGCTTGAATCTGAGCTGCCTTTACGAGATGCGGGGCATGTGTGAAATGCATGAACAATCCCCCAATGATGAATTGCATATTTGAAAAGGATGATACTATGTAAGATCAAGCCAGTCAAGTACATGTTGAGGGCTAGGATACAGTAAAATATGCATGGACACTATACCATGCCCGAACATTCAGAGACCTACGTGGATGAATGGGAGCCACTCGGCGAACGACGCGCCGCGATCCCGAAGACGT